>MCJB01053071.1:23579-34110 GCA_002018475.1 Nicotiana obtusifolia
AAATGAATCTGTTGAACAGTCTATAGTGAGCCTAATCTTCTGACTACTGGAATAAATGGACAGTCTATAGTGAGTCTATGGTAGTGACAGATTAATAGAGGCGTGCCATATAATTAATAACAATCCCGAATGGCCCTCTAATTGATTAGATGTAAGATTAAGATAAATAAGCTTTCAATGTTTGAACTCAGGAAGTTTAATTCAAGCACAATTAATTACATTGTCATTATGGGTACGGTTCCCGTGACATAATGATAATGCTAACTTCGGGGGTGCCTTTAGGTGGCCCGATTTCAATAATTTCCGATAATGAGTAATATTAATTTGAGGTGTGCCATACCAAATAAATTTACAAACATATGGCCCTCATTAATTAAACACTTAGAAAATTGAGGTGCGCTATTTAGCAAATTTCATGGCCCTCGAAGAACTAAAAACGTGTGATTTGCTTTAGGCGCGTTAGTTTATTAATTTAACTTCCTAACTTCGGGTGCGCATTTATGTGACCCAAATTTCAAATCCCAATGTTTAATTAAAAGATGTTACAAGTCGCGGGTGCATTTATGTGACGTGATTTATGACATCGCTTGATTGACATTGCAATTTTCCTTATAAAACTTTAAAATCGGAAAAGCAGAATGAGGCAAATTCCCATAGGTTAATAACAGGTATAAAAATCAGATAATAAGCCGATTATAACAATAAAACGACCTTGCTAAAACTACGGAACCCAATGGTGCCTAACACCTTCCCGCGGGTTAACAGAATTCCTTACCTAGAATTTCTGGTTCGCAGACTTCTTTATGAAAGTCAAAACCTTTTCCTCGATCTGGGATAAAACCGGTGACTTGGAACACCAATTTAAATTTTCAAGTGGCGACTCTGAAAATAATTCAATAATCCCATTTCGATCAATGTCACTTTAATTGAAAAAACTCATTTTTATACATTTCCTTCCCGGGGAGTGTACGAAAAGAGGTGTGACAGACATGATAGTTCTTGAATAAAATATGAAGAATTTCATCTTTTAAATAATTCAATTCTAATAATTGATATCAGAGCCTATATCGTGTTTAATCATTGAGAATTAGTTTTGGTTTGATTCGGTGAAATATTAGATTTTGTAAATCGAATCGAACATGGATTCGATTAAATTTGTTTTCTGTTTTCAAAAGGAGAGCAGTTATGAATTGGTATGTTATGTGAAAGCTAGTTTAGGCTATTTCGTGCAGCAAAACAGAAATTGAATTGTGGGTATTGCTGCTGCTTCGGTTCTCAAGCTTATGACTTCAATAGTTTATGTTTTAATTTCAGCAAATTAAAAAAAAAAGGTCATGAAGTTAGGTGCTTACGCAAACTATATTATTATTGTGATATCACTCTCTGAAACATAAAATAACGGTGTAAAAAGGTTTTAGCCTTTTCAAAAGCGTTAAAGTGCCGATTTTGCAATAAGACTTTGCTAATAGCCGCAGTTGTATTTGGAATTTGGCTTAAGGCGTTAGAGTTTTGACCTCTGTTATCATATGACTCCAGGGAAGCCTTTTAGATCTTTTAGATTCATGTGATTTTTCCTAAATTTATGTAACTTTCCGTTTGGAATTTCGTTTTAACGACGTGAACTTTTGGAAAGAGGTTTTTTGGACCCATGTTAGAGGTAGCAGCCAGAAAGGTTCAGTTCTTTGAGTAATTTTTATTTTGGTTGGTGAATACTGGCAACTTTTCTGATTTGTGGTTACTTAAGATTTAGGGCCCACCATAATCTATTTGGCTTGAAAATTTTTATGTTTCAGTTTGGAAAATTTATAGTTGGATATTGGTACAGTTATGTATATTTTGAGATAAATAAAGTCGAAGCTTGATGTCGTTAAGGTGATTTCTCTTGTGAAGATTTATTTATTTTGGAATATAAAAAGTTGTGTATGTGTAACCTATATGAATATTGATTTGTCCAAAGGAAGGTTAATGTTTAACAGAATTATATGTGCATCTTGTGGTAATAAATGCGTAATAATTATTTAGTTTTACTTGTGAATGATAAAGCGGCCCAAAGGAAGATTTATTATTTGACATGTTTTTTATTATCATCGTTTGATTACAACACCAAGATACCACTTACAAATTAATATTTTATTCAAAAACAAAATATTAATGGAGTGCCAGGTACCTTGAGATGAGATTTACCTTTATTCAAATTTATCTTCATTTTTATTTAAGTATTGTGTGAGCTTATTTCGTTGTTTGTTGTTCTCCATCACCTCTTACAGAGAAGAGTACCTCTAAAGAAAAGAGGGAGACGGAAAGATGGGAGAGATCAAATTGCATGTGTATGCTGATCATGAAGAAAGCCATTCCAGAAACATTCAGGGGCACTATGTCCGATAAGGTTAAGACGGCTAAAGAATTTGTGGCTGAAATTGAAAAGGTATTTGTCAAGAGTGAAACGGCTAAGATTGGTACACTCTTGACAAGTCTGACTTCAATGAGATATCAAGGCAAAGGTAACATCAGGGAGTATATTATGCAAATGTCTTATCTTGCTTCTAAGTTGAAAGCACTTAAGTTGGACCTCTCTGAGGACTTGCTAGTGCATTTGATTTTGATATCCCTTCCACCATAGTTTAGCCAGTTTAAGGTGAGCTATAATTCTCAGAAAGAGACTTAGTCTCTAAATAAGCTCATCTCACACTGTGTTCAGGAGAAGGATAGATTGAAGCAAGAAAAGATAGAAAGTGCTCCCTTAGCCGTTTCTACGATAGTGATGGCAAGTCAATGAAATTCGAAGCAATTGGAACTTTTAGATTATTGTTAAGAACCTGTTTTTTTTTGAATTTGAACGAGACTTATGTTGCATCATTTCCTTAATGGGATTTCTGTATTAGACAAGTTTGGTTATTTTTATTTATTTGGAAAAAAAATTAGTCTGTTTTATAATTCAAACTTAGTTGGTCCCGGTTTTTTATTAGGTTACAATATTCTATACTTACTTGGTATGATTGCTTCGTCCAATGAACCTTGCATGTTAACATAACTGGTAGTAAGGGTAAATTAACCATCCAGTAGACAACTTCTTTATTGTACGAGAGATTAGGTCATATCTCTAAAGGAAAATTAAGAGACTTATGTCCAATAATATTTTCTGTCGCCTCAATTTTTAAAAATTTTTATCCGACTACTAAGGCTACTTTTTCCAACAATGTGAGATTCTTTGAGGATGTTGAGTTTGCGAGGGGAGAGAGAGAGCTAAAGGACTTTGTCTTTGAAGAGGAACATAATTATATTCCTCTAATTGCTACTGCCAATGCTCAGGAACATATTTCTATACCTGACATTATTCACGAAGCAAATTTGGATCAAAGACAATATTATCCAACCCATCCTTCAAGAAGTAGTTCCCAAAGAACAAACTCTACAACCTCAATAATAGATTTCAATTAAGAAAATCATCTATGGACTTAAGAAAGCGTCTCATTAGGTTTCAAGATAAATCTTGTTAATTATTTTGTATACCACAAGTTTAGTGAGAGTAAGTATATTTTTTATTGTCTGATGTATGATCAACTTTGTATGCATCTGCATATCTTATTTAATTTAGGAATGTTGGACAGATATTTAAATAATTTATAAACCTATCTTTTGAAAGTATTTTAAAGGTTCAAAAGGTAATTATAAAGAACAAATATCTTATGCTCACATAAAGAAAGTCAAAAAAGTTAAAAGATAATTAGGTATTCGGATATCGACTTCACTAGATGCTGATATAATATGATGTACTTGGTTGATGAGCTATATAAGGAAGAGTGTTAAACGAACACTCATAGCTCTTTTCACCATGGCAGTTAATTTATACCATATTATGTAGCATCTGATTATGGAATATGACTGCAGAATTTTGCCACTGCATAAAATTAAAAGAACAGTTGAGTTATTTTGTGACAATAAGTTAGCAGTCTTGTATTCCAATAACAATAGGAGTTCAGTAAAAGTCAAAGCACATTGACATAAAGTTCCTTGTTGTTAAAGAAAGAGTTCAGATCGGCTAGGTGTCTATAGAGCATATTGGTACAAACTCCATGGTTGTGGATCCACTTACTAAGGGACTACCTACCACCCAAGATTTTCATGAGCATATTGCTCATGTGGTGTCATGTTATTTAAGGAAATTCAGTTTCAGTGGGAGTTTGTAACCTCTTAAATGTTCTTTATGGACACAATTTGGTTTCAGTTTAAGGATAATTGAGGTTATTTCTGCAGAAATAAAGTATCCAGTTTATTTTTCACTTTGACTTATTTTTCAGTTGGACCAGTTGGAAATAGGCATGCTAAGATCACATTGCATGTAATTTTCATGCTACACATCCAAATTTGATCTATGCCATTTGGTTATGTTAGTATTCGTGATCAAGGAAGATTTAGTTACGATAAATGTAACAAAAGCCGTCTTGGTCCATTGGCATGATTAATGGACGAAATTATTTTGAGGTATTTTAAATTGTGATAGCAAATATTTTAAGCTCATAAGGTGATATACAATTACAAAGGTATATATACATACATATATATATATATATATATATGTGTGTGTGTGTGTGTGTGTGTGTGTGTGTGTGTGTGTGTGTGTGTGTGTGTGTGGTCCAAGTGGGAGATTGTTAGAATTTATGGACTTGCACATATATTGTATTAAGAATAACTGTGTGTTGGTTACTGTCACTATAAGGTTGACCTAAATTAAAGTGATCTACTAAGGTTTAAAATTAAAAGGGCCAAAAGGATACCTTATAAATTATGGGTCTTATGTATAGATACCTGGATGTTATTTTTAGTTTAATGATGAGCTAAATTAAAAACGCATAAACTTGTGCACCTATTAAATGGATTATGGTCCCAAAATTAGATAACATCCCATCACTGGAAAGAGTAGAACGGCTTATGTCTTTGGTTTGGAAGACTGTAGACCGAAAGATCCAGTATTCTCTGTGACGCTCATGAATTCAAGTACGCTTCCGCATCCAATTTTTATTCTCAATGATTTGACATGATAGTTCTTAGGTAAAAGATAAAGGATTTCATTTTTAAAGTAATTTGGTTCCAACATTACTTCCATACTTTCTCTGTCAGCTCAGGTACTATTTATTCCTGTTAACTTTAGGAGTATTTTGCTAATGCTACCTTTTTTCTTTTATTGTTTCGTTACCAGCCATTTCATTAGACATGATAGTTTAAATTTTTGTTTTGTACTAATTGTCTAATCTGGATAACATTTCTTGATTTGTTTTTAAGTAAATTGAATATCTTTGTTTATGATGATTTTGCTACGATGTTGTCTTTCATTGTGAAATTTCATATGTCCTCTTTGTTAGTATTATTTTCGGATGATCATATACAAATATGATGCTTTTCCGAAGGGCAAGTTTTGATAGTTGGTGATCTTACTGAAGAATTATTTGAATTGCGTTACAAAACTGGAAACCAAGTCATTTTTCCCTGTTGTAAAAATTAATCGCAGAAATCGTCGAAACTTTTGCTAGAAGCCTTGTTTGCTGCTAACTTTTCATGTGTTCATTTACTTTTTCTGCCAAGTTTGTTTTTGGTTAAAAAAAGGGTTTCGTTATCCTAGTGAGTAAAAAAAGGAAAAGTCCCCAACAGGATAAAAAGAACCAAATAATTAGTTAATGAGAAATAATATTAACGTTGACCTTTTATGGTAGGGAGTTATCATACATTTTAGTTAAATTTCCTCTCAACAGTTTTTGGTCATTCTAATTGTAAATCAAGCTCTCCTAAAAGTCATCTGACTGTATTTTTTATTGATTATGTAATTTGTTCAAACATCTGTACCTTTACTTTTCGATAAATATTTCATTTAAGGATTTAATGGGTTATTGTTTTTGTTTTCACTTTTTTCTCCTTTCTAGATGTTGAGTTTTTTGTCTCTATTTTATAGAACATTATTTGTTTTACTCATGGAAAAGGTAAAGCTTTAACATTGACGACGATGAAAGTAGCTAAACTTACGGGTTGCAACAAATATTTTCTATCTTTGATTTTCTCCCATTGGTTTTTACTACTGTAACAAGTCTTTATTTGCTCTTATTACTTATTAGAATTCGTTCATTCTCCTTATTTCTTCTTTATTTTATTGCCTTCAAATAATTGTTGAAGGTGCAGACTTCAAATGGATACAAATTCTTGCCATTTCATGCATGGCGCTATTATTATTTTTTTCAATTTCTGAATTTTTATATAAATATTTATTTTCATTTGGATTTCAACCCCACGAGAAATTAGATTACGTGTTCCACGTTCCTTTGGCATTGTATATTGAAGTATATAAATTCCTCCAAAAGGCTTTGCGTTTGAATCTCTCGTAAGGCGCTTTTTTCTTTTATACTACCTATGCTTGCTATACTGATAGATTAGTCAGAGTGTCATATAACATTTCTGTTGGTTTTTTGTGTAGAATATATCATATCCAACTAACAAAATTTATCTGATTAACTTTGCAGTTTGAACAATATCTTATCATTTCTGCATTCAACAATCAAGGTTGATTTGAGATTAGGAAAGTATTAGCCTCAAGTCATGAGTTACGATCAATGTTAAATAGATCTGGAGATCTAAACACGTACGTTGCACGTGTATCCCATGCTAATTAGTATAAATATTTTAATAAAAATATTATAATTAGCGTGTTATAAGTTGCGCAAAAATTGAAGAGAAATAATGCAAGCTTAAACTAATGAATGATGAGCCTATTCAACAAGTATTTTATTATCATTGCAAGCGCAATCATACTGGAAAACTGCTATCAGTGAATTTCAAAAGTAACATTAGAACGACTTCAATTATACAATTTCTTATAATATATCAAGTATTCAACTTGATAGTAATTGCTTTTTAATATGCGAACAACACATAATTTAAATGTCGGCTATGGCTATAAATATTTCACGTAAAGATTTTGCCTTCTTTTTAAGAATCTATAATCTTTACCTTTTTACAGCCACATACATATCAGGAATATAATTGTATAATAAAATATTATGAAATATAACACAATCATGTGTTAGATGTTGGCAGTGTGATATTTTTGTATTCCTTGTGTAGACATGTAATTTTTGACCCTCCCCGAAATTTTACACATTTTTAGCGCTTAGAGGTTTCTTTTAGTTCTAATATTTTTGCTTTGCCTATTTTTGATGTTTTTACTTTATTCCCTCTTAAAATGAAAACTACAAAAATATTTTTTTTCTTTATTTTAGCTAATTGTTATTTCGTCTGTTTGGGTATAATTATCTTACTTCTATAAAAGTGAAAAATACAAAAATAGTCATATGGTCTTAGAATGTTGAGTTTCATTGCATGTATTTTAACTTAGTTGTTTAGTGTTATTTCCCCCAAAGAGAAGAAATTCCAAAAATATATCTTTTCGTTAATTAGTACAACTTTAGGATTTAGGCTTAAATAAGCAACATTGAATGATTTTCATATTTTTCGTAGAAGGTAGTTAGTTTTAGTTTGGTATAGTTAGTTATTTGATTTTTACCATGATTATTGTATTATTTATCTTTTTGTTTATAAGAAGGAAAAAATATATAAATAGAAAAAGAAGACATGAACCAATCATCTCCTGCCACATAGAAGATTCCACAATTTTGGGAGGGGACCACACGTTTTCTTCCCCTCCAAGGATTAAATTTTCACACACACTAGAAGACATATTCATATAAGACAGGGGACATTAGAGGGAGGGGAGAACGGACATTCATAGAGCATCATTGGCAATTACTTTCTCATCGTCTTTAACAATTTTCAGTCCATTTCTTAACTTTCTTCTTAATTAATTTTCCGTGTTCTTCATTGGGTGTTTGAGATTTGAATGAAAATTTGTTGATTTTAAGTTTTTCCAATCGTGTAGTTGTGTCGCTCGATAAAGGAAGTTAGCTCACCATTTCATCTAATTATTTCTCTTATTAAAAAATTAAATATTTGAAAATACCAATGATTTTGGTGATTTGTTATCGTAGTTAGAAGAAACAGTGGGTCATGGGGTTCGGGAATTAAAAGTTAAAAAGGTTTGGGATTGGTTATGGCTGATAAATACAAATTACAATAATTTGAGCTGTAAATGATTTTTGTTAATTCTTTATCTTGCTTCATTCATTTGATCCCTAAAAGCATGTTTGGATACGCAAACTTTAGGTCTTTCTCTTTATCTTATTTGAGGCGAGAGGTCATTCCCTTTAGTTTATATTCTGGGAAATGCTTAATAGATTTTGTAAATATTTTTATCAGCGGAATGCTCCGAAGTGAATGTAAAGGGAGGTCGAGGCCATATCATCATGGAGGTGTAGTAGGATAATTAGATTTATTTTTGTTATTTACTTTTTTTTTTTTTTTATTAGGTGGGGACGACCTCGAGCCTCTTTTGTGTTTATTTTTGCTTTTGTATGTTTCTACCTCAATCTGAGTATTCTTTAAAGCCAACTAGATCATATATGCAACCGTGACTTTCACGGGACCTGGGGAATGCCTAACACCTTCTCCCCGAGTCAAATAAACCCCCTTACTTAGAATCTCTAGTGCAAACTGGTTTTGGAGTCTAAATGTGTTATAAAAGGGAAAAAAAAAAAAAATTAAAATGGTGACTTGGCACACCGAAACCAAATGTCAAGTGACGACTCTGAAAATCCTTTGAAACACAATCTTTGTCACTTTCTAAATGAATATCCTTTTGATCTTTAAAATCACTTTTATTATTTTAAGAGGGTAGTTAAGGTGAAAAAAGGGGTGTGGCAGCTTTTGAATTTTCCTAGGTTGAACTCTAGGAAAACTAAATATTAACAACTTAAAAAAACTAAAAACTGACTCTATTCTCCAGGCGAGACCCTTGAACTCGAAATTAACAACTTAAAAAAACTAAAAATTATTCAATACTCCTGGCGGGACCCATGAACTCTAGGAAAGCTAAAAATTAACAACTTAAGAAAACTAAAAACTGACCCTATTCTCCAGGTGGGACTCCTGAACTTAAGAAAAATTAAGGACTAACATCTTAAGGAAACTAAAAATTGACTCTATTCTCCAAGCTGGACCCCTGAACTTACAAAAGCTAAAGATTAATAACTTAAGAAAACTAAAAATTGACCCTGTTTTCCAGGCAGGACCCCTGAACTCTAGGAAAACTAATATGAACAACTTAAGAAACTAAATATTAACAACTTAAGAAAACTAAATACTGACTTTATTCTCCAAGCGGTGTCCCTGAACTCCAGGAAAGCTAAAGATTAATAACTTAAGAAAACTAAAACTAATCTTATTCTCCAGGCGGAACCCCTGAACGTAAGGAAAACTAAAGACTAACAACTTAGGAAACTAAAAACTGACCATATTCACTACTAAAAATCAGGTAAAAAGTGACCGGAAAAAGCGATCAAAGTTGGTCCCCATATGCCCAATAGCGACCAAAGAGCGACCAAAATGGTCTGGTCACCATTTAGTTGGTCCCTCTTCAATAGCGACCAAAGTTGGTCGCCAATTTCAAAATACAGAAAATTAAAATCTACTCAATGGCGACCAAAGGTGGTCGCTCATTTGGTATTGTAAATTTTCTGTATTTCTAAAATGGCGACCAAAGTTGGTCGCTATTTGAGAAATACAAAAAATTTAAAATACCAAAGTAGCGACCAACTTTGGTCGCTTATTCAGTATTTTTAAATTTCTGTATTTTCAAAATAGCGACCAACTTTGGTCGCTATTTGAGAAATACATAAAATTAAAAATACTTAATAAGCGACCAAAGTTGGTCGCTTTTACAGATTAATTTTTTTTTTTTTGAAAATTGCAACCAACTTTGGTCGCTATTTGCAGAATCAGTTTTTTTTAAGCAAAATAGCGACCAACTGGCGACCAAAGTTGGTCGCTTTTGTTGGTATATTTTTTCAAGAAACTGGCTGTTTTGCCAGCCACACCCCCTGTCAGTTTTACCAAATTCCTAAAATATGCATTGAAACCATTAAAACAACAACAACAACAAGAACTATTACATCAAACAACAACGATACTAACAACTACAATAAACAACACATTAAACAACAATATTAAACAACAATAAGGTTTAAAGTTCAAATGAACTTATGCATTATATAAGTTGTTATTACAATTCAAGGTCAACTCATATCTACATCATCATCGCCATCGCCGGATGAATTGCCATCATCAGACTGACCATCCGGCGATGGTTCCCGTGATCGGGGAATAGGAAAAGCGCCAGAAGCCAAGAGAGATTTGATCTGCTCTTGTAGAGCAGCAAACTGTTTATCTCTAAGTTTATCTTTCTTCTTCTCTCTTGCTTCTCTCTCCTTCTCTCTTTGCTTTGAAGCTTCTAGCTCGGATGTGAGCTTTTCTACATGGGCCCGCATAGAGGCGAGGGCATCCCCATCAAGCGACTCCCCTCCGGATGAGGTGCCTATTCCGTGCATTCCACACCTATAGCGGTAGAATTGCTTAGCTGGAAGCCCGTATACCCTCC
>MCJB01053071.1:40052-65462 GCA_002018475.1 Nicotiana obtusifolia
GGGGGGGGGGGGGGGTAGGGGAGAGAAGAAAAAGGAAAGTGAAGATGATAACTGACTAGGTTGCACAGATTTAACATCACAAAGTAAAAATACTTTAGTACATGAATTAGCAAGTGAAGTGATCATTGAACTTTAACAAACAAAAAATAAAAAAGGTAAAGTAAAATATGCATGGGATGAAAAGACAAGGCATGGAAAAAGAATTACGTACTTTTTTCTGATATATTCTCAAACTTTAATATTATCCATATTTGTAGCCAGATTTAATAGTGTCACCTCCTATCCTAGTACAAACCCCACTTTCGAATCTGTCATGCAATTTTTTTTTTTTTGTGGGTTTTGCTTTTCTTGAAAATACAATATAAATAGGACTGTTGCAACCAGATTAAATAAAACAAGTAGAAGTGCCAGAGTATTAGTTATTAAGGTGCTCCCTAGAGTTCCCGGACCGCTTCATGAGGGTTTACTTCTCAGTAAGAGTGTTGTTTGAAGCCCTTCTGAAGTGTTTGGGTAGACTTCTGGGTTCACTTTGAAAAAATTTAATTTACATATTTTAGTAATGTAAACTTTTACACTATCAATGTCTTTTAATCTTTTGTGGCAAGTAATATATTTTATCTTTCTATTTCTTCTCAGTGGCTTTTCACTTGTTGTAGCAAACACCATATTTTATTTTTCAAGTTACTAGTTTCACTAAAAATTATTTAATTTTTGGACAAGCTAATAGTGTAAAGATTTGTTTACACTATCACAAAACATATAGAACTAAGTAGTATGAGTCGCCGTGCATCTTCTTGTTAAACCCAACTTGAAGTCTCAAATCATTATTTTCATAAAATTCTGATAATGTAATTATCACACAAAATTAGTCCCTCCTTGTACTTTATAGATTATCTTGATCATGATACTTCAGGTTTAAGAGGGTAAAATTGTCACTAAGGGGTGCCAGAATGAATGAGATCTCTCCATCATTAGCTTATCTCTGATAGTGAGAGTCCCCTGGATAGGCTTTATGACGCGCGATAGATTAGTTGGTTATAATATAAACAAATGTAGCTAAAATTATACTTTGCAAGAACTATTAAGTTCTTAAAACCATCCTGCAAATATCTTCTCTTTAGGAAATGGAGAAGCAAGGAACTGTGGACCTTTTTAATTGATTGAGAAAACAAACTTCTACGTTATGAGAAGGGTTAAATATATCTTTGTGCTATCGGAAATAGTTTAAATATACCCTTCGTTTCACTATCCGTTCAATTAAATCCCTACCGTCATACTATCATCCTGATTTGCCCTTAATTTAGATGGAGTGCCACGTGGCAAGTTCAGGAATTAATAACCTATCCCCAATTTAAAATACCCGATTCGAATTAGAACCCACCCTTATTTTCTATCATTAACCCGACTCAATCCCTCTTCCTAAACTCATCGTCTTTTTTCATCTCATAAACCCTCTCTTTCACTTTATACCCGATAAATTTTTCAATCTTCAATAATTTTCAACTTCTTTCTTAAGATTTAAGTTTTCAAATCTGCAATTTGCTTCGTATCTTCATACTACATTTATTTAAGCTATCTCTTCGGGAGCTTGCTTCTTCATGTCAATTTCTTCGGATATTTGTTTTCCCTTCGATTTGGAGTTCTTTTTTCCTTCGATTTGGAGCTAGCTCCAAACTTATATCAGAGGCAGTTGAATGCGGCTATTTGTGGACGTGGTTAGAGTTAGCAAATCTTACGAATAGGAATTTCCTCCTAAGTTTGCACTTTTATCGAAGCGACTTCTCTATTTTGACTGATACATCAGATTGTTGGGTCAAACTTGTCTCTAATAGAAGACAAAGGAACATATACTAACGATGATTGTATGTCGCACCAAGAAATTATTGCCCTTCCTCAAATTTTCTATTATACTGTAAATAACCAAGCTTTGACACCAACTTTACGTAATAGAGGAAAAAGCAGTATCATATTTGATGTATAATGTTTGTTGATGTAGATCCCATATTTGTGAGAAGAGAAGGAAGTTTTAGTTACTGTCAAAAAAAAAAAATTAATCATACTCCATTTATTTCAAGATTTTCTAAAGCTTTTTTATTCTCTTCAAAACACTGTTCATAAGAGTATAAGTTAAGTTTAACTAGCTATTTTTTATGAATCCAATTCTCAAAGATAAAGAGGTTTTTGATTTTTCGATTTTTGGGTGGAATTGGGGCGAAGGAGGTGGTAGGGTGTTCTAGTAAACAAGCTCGGAATCGGGATTTGACCATTCCAATAGGTTCGTATGATGATTTTAGACTTGGGCGTATGTTCGGATTGAGTTTCTAGTGATTTTATTCTCACCAGCCGCACCTACGAAAAATCCTTTGCAAGGTGCGGTTCCCTCCAGGCCAGGCGAAATATACTTCTGCGGACCACGAATCGAAACCGTACCTGTAATGACTACTTCTGAAGCGACTGCTTCCGTCCTACCCAGAAAAGCGTAGAATCTGGCCTGGCCTCCCTCTCTAGGGTGATCTCTACCTACCCGTCACCCACCCCTAGCTGGCTGTGCGGGAAGGCTATATATGTATGTTTGCGGACAAGGTGAGAAGATTATCATGTGCGTGTGGCGAGACAAGGCGAGAATTACTTTATTGTTGCGCATGCATCTTTCTGGATAAATATATTCCATCCTCTCAGAGGGAAGAGTTGCGATTTCAGTAAGAGCAGCTCCAGCAGGGTCAGATGTCAATGACCGACTATGAGGCGAGATTCTCTGAGTTGTTTTGTCATACACTTATGATATTTTCCACCAATGCAGAGAGAATGCAGAGATTTGTTGCAGGGTTTCACTCTGGTAACCCTTGACTAAGTTCGTATGATGTTTTAGGACTTGTTGATATATTTGGTTGAGGTCCTGGGGGCCTCGGGTGTGTTATTTTATGACTAGCAGGGATGGCTGGTTGGTTTTTGGGAGAGTTTTGAAGTAAGTCAATTTGGACTCGGATTTGAAAATCAATCACATATTTGGACTCGTGGCATTATGGGTAGTCGAAATCTATCATTTGTCTTGGGTTTTGACCGGATGGGCTATGGAGTTTAGGAACAATTTCACTTTTATTCTTCTCTATCGTGCGCTTTTATTCTATCATTGGTGATTGAACCATTCTATTCTTATTCTCTCGCAGATGGCGAGAACACGCACTGCATCTACAGCCGGACAAGAGTCGGAGCCCTATTTGGAAGCTACTACCAGGGGCAGAGGTCGAGGCCGAGGCCGAGGCTGAGGTAACTATCACATAGAAGAGCTCGTATGTAATGGTGTGGAATACACACAAAAAAAAATCTGCTTTTTTACAGGAAAAAAGAGAAAGCATACATCAAGCTTAAACATTTGTAAACAGTCAATATCTGAGCCAAAGTCTTCTGAAGGCCTGGTATTATGATAAGCACAGCTAGTTCCTGAGCGGACCCCACCGGCTCCACTACATCTGGAACCTGCTCCTGAGCTGGAGCAACTGGTAGATATGTAGGTGATGCTCTAGCTGCTATATGAGCTGCATCTCGGCCCATACCGCGGCCTCTACTGAGGCCGGGCTTAGGCGTACGTCCATATTTGATTTTGGAGGTTCGTAGGTTGGTTTGGTGCTTTTTGGCGGAAGTTGGAAGGTTGAAGGTTGAGAAGATTGAGAAGTTTGATCGAGAGTTGACTTTGTTGATATCGGGTTCAAATTTTGCTTCCGGGAGTTGGAATAGGTCATTGTGTCATTTGGGACTTAAATGCAAAATTTGAGGTCATTACAGTTTGATGCTATAGCCAAGGAGATAAGGAAGCTAACCTTAGCTTCAATATAGAGTGAGACTCATGCAGCTTGTGATATATGTAGTACAGGACACCCTACTCATGAGTGCCAGGCCTCAACCTAGGTGATAAAGAAGAAGAAGAAAGAGAAGATTGAAAGAAAATGGAAAAAGAAAGAGCTTTAGAGGGTAATGGGTCAGGTACTTGATAGAAAATACGAGTGGATTTTACTTCGAATTGGGTATTTTAAATTTAGGATGTGTTATTCATTTCTAAGCTTGTCAGGTGGCACTCCGTCTAAATTAAGGGCAAATCAAGATGATAGTATACCGGTAGGGATTAAGTTGAATGGATAGTAAAACGAAGGGTATATTTAAACTATTTCCGATAATCAGATATATTTGGCCCTTTTTTGCTCTACATTTAACAAAGCCAAAGAAAGACAATAGAACAAGAGCAAACGATAATGAAATAAATTTATGGCAAGCACTAGAATTAGAGGAAACGAAAATATGTGAACATGAATAATCTCAATTAATTACTAGAACATTAGCTTAGGAGAAAATGGTTAGATTAGTGGGAATTCGAAACCTAAATGTGGTCTTTTTGTGCACAAGAGACACAAATAGGTTAAAAAAAAAAACTAGGCACTATTTTATATTTGAACTATAAAGGTATAGTGCG
Source organism: Nicotiana obtusifolia (assembly GCA_002018475.1). NCBI lineage: Eukaryota > Viridiplantae > Streptophyta > Magnoliopsida > Solanales > Solanaceae > Nicotiana > Nicotiana obtusifolia. The sequence goes on from MCJB01053071.1 coordinate 44,518, forward strand.
CATATATAAGGCGCTATATATAGCGCCTTATATATGCGCGCTATACCTATATAAAAAATCGTGCTTCTCCTTCTCCAACCAGACGCGAACTAGCAGCCTCTCATTTTTAATTCCTAGCTGTCCCCCCCACCCCACTGGTCCCACAAAAAGTGTAGATTCTCGTTATTCTAGCAAGCTAACATCGAATCTAAGGCGTTATCGCATAGTGGATTGCTCGTTTCGTCCTCTAAATCATCAAATCTTCACCTTTCAAAAAATTTAAAATCGAGGTATTCCGGCTTATTTTTGTTAAAACTCATGTATAAAAAATGCGTATTAGTTATTTTTTACTGTGATATATGTTCTTTCGTCATTGTTTTGCGATTTAATGCTATGTTATTTTTTATCCGAAATTAGATTATTATTGTGCTAAAAAAATTAGTAAAATAGAGAAATTATTATTTTATGAATAATTAATGTTATTAGTTGTTATAAAAAATATTTATTAGTTATTTTTTACTTGCTGGTTGATGGATTACCTGTAGCTTATCCGCATGTCTCAGAGACTATAGGGGATTGCATTACCTGCATATGTTGCAGTAGCTCACCGGATTCCAGCCAGCGGAGGAGACTGCATTGAGTGGGGCCAGTCGTTTGCAGCTGACGCCCGTCCGGAAGCATCTGGAGGCGATGGATGCGGAAATTATGGATGATTCACCGCCGGAGGTTATTGACCGACACACGAGATTGTTGCTGTTCTAAGTTACTCGTTTAGGCAAATGTGCCGATCAGATATTAGACAAATACCTGAACGCTGTCTGACAACATGCTCCTTCAAGTGGTTCAAAAATAATGTCCACGTCTCTTGGCTTTCATTGGCACAACAGGAGATGCTAGGGGAAATATACTTCCATTAGCATCTACTGCAACAGCGATCAACAACTTAATATCGTACTTTCCATAGACATGAGTGTCATATATGGTTATTACCGGCCGACAATGCACAAAACCATCAATGATTGGTTTAAATGCCCAGAACACATATCTGAATATGTGTTCCGGTATTCCCGGACTCTGCTCAAACTTCCATTCAACAACAGTCCCGGGGTTAAAGCATTGCAATGCGGCCATGTACCTGGGTAGAGATGCAAAGGACTTATCCCAGTTACCATAAACAATGTGATGAATCAACACAAGAGAAATCAAGTCAATATTCAAGTTAAAATGATTCCCACTGAATGTGTCCATTTCACAATTGCGGGTGCCAATGTATTTACCCACAATTCACATATTTGTTTTCAACTTTCTCGCATGCAGCATCCAATTACAGCTTTGAAACCATCTAAAACAAATAACCTTGTATATATCCGGAGATGATTCATAACCACAATATCACGACACTCTTTTATGCTATACATTCACACCGCCCTGCTTAGGTGCGCTTTATCGGCAAAATGCCTGTCCTTTGACAGCACCGTTTCTCTAGATTCATCCCACATTGCTGTCCAAATTTTGTCAAGATCCCTAGTGAAGGCATCCACATCCTACATACTTGGCAATTGACCAAGGTAGAGAATCTCCCTTGAATGAAACAACACATGAGACTCGTACACTCTTGGTCTAACGGGAAGTGAAACATGCTCCTTCGTCAAATCAGGTTCATCATTCTCGTCCTCATCATTATCATCCTCATCAGAGAAAGGAGTGTCATCTCCTGTCACTCCTCTTTTTTAACAAACTTTACCAAACCCTTTTGATGGATAAAAGGCTTAATAAAACTCAAAAAGGAGTTTTCAATTTTGAAAGTGACAAAGATGGAATTTAAAGAAAAACTTAGAGTTGCCACCTGGCAATTGATTCCAATGTGCCAGGCCACCATTTTTTAGAAAAAATATTTTTTATTTCAAGAAGAACTTGGACTCAAATCTAAGTCGGCACCAGAGATTTGGGAAATGGGGTTCATTTGACTCGGGGAGAAGGTGTTAGGCACTCCCCGAGTCCCGTAAAAATCATGGTTGCATACCCGATTTAGTTCGCTTTTAAGACATTCGAATTGAGATAAAAACAAACATAGAAAGGAAAAACAAACACACAAGGGGTTCGAGGTCGTTCCCACCTAATAAAGAAGAAAATAGAACTAAAACTAAAATACTATGAGTTTCACTTCTGGCCTCCAAATACAAATACTTCGGGGCATTCCCTGGAATATAATATACACAAGTCCTTCGGGGCATTCCCCGGGTAAATTTAACTAAGGGAACGACCTCTCGCCTCAAAACTAATAAAAGGTCCTAGTATTGCATACCCAAGTGTGGTCGGCCTAAACATGTTACTACCGATTAAACTAATAAAATAAAACAATTAACAATATAAGCTCAACCTTTCATCCTTAATGTCCAAACCCCCGCGGCCCAATTCACACAAAGAAACACGTAAACCATGGGTGAGAATGAAAACAGACCAAACAGCAAGAATTATTCCATCAAATAAGCACTCAAAACATTCGAGGAAATTAGATAAATAAGCCAGCAACTAAAATTATAGAACAAGACACAAAATGAATCAAAACTATTAGAAAAGCCCTTAACGATTTCTTGTTACCCTAATTTTTCCCTAGTCCTTTAACGTGTCATACCCTGAATTCCACTAAGCAAGTGAAAATGTTGAATAGGCAGGAATGCAAGACTTGATAATTTCCATGCACACATGTAGCAGTCAAAGAGACGAGCTAGAGCTCAACAGCATACTCAATACACTCTAAGTCCATGAATCCCGAATTACTAAGAATTATTTTAATGAAACTCGGATAAAGTCACAGCAGGATTGAGGTTTAGTGACATTCTCTAACCAAGCACAATGTAAAGAATCTTTAAATTTACCAATAGACCAAACTAAGGAACCTACTATCATGTCTCACTTTTAATATCATTCTATCTATTGGTTCATGGAAAAACACTGTCCGGATGTTAAAAGAAAGCACTTAGGAAAACAGATTGGTCCAAAGAGTTAAAAACATGCTCCAGAACACTAAGCTAATACATGGATCCAAGCCATGATATGCAAATTCTTCAAAGAGAATATTGTTCAATTTTAAGGCAATCTCAAAAATGATTAGGGAAATCTTTCCACATACATTTCATGTTTAAACAAAGATAGGAGGCAAATGCTATTACTTTCGTCAACTAAACACTTAGCAGTTGAATACAAATTTCAACAAAGGCATGGATTCAAATAGTAATAAATCAACTGAGATTTTCAAGAGCAATACGTTACTATTTCAAATCAGGAAGATAAACATACATTGTCAAGACACTCAAACGAGACTAAATCGAAGAGAAGGTCAGCACCATACTAATCACCAAAGAGCGCAAATTAACAAAAGAGGGGAAAAGAAACGACGGACCTCACAAGAAGCTTTCTTTAAATTTAAATAGGATAAATTGAAGAAATACACTGGAATTTGATTATTCCAATCCAAATAGCAAGCAAATCAGAACAGCGACGCGAACCGCGAATATCAACCGGACGGCTCGAACTCGAATACCTCAAACTCCACCCATTCGGAAATAAGATTGAAATTGAAGCGAAGAAGCAGAAAATTTTTTCTTTATTTTTGAAACTAAAACCATCATGAAAATCTAAAAGAGAAATCCTAAAACAAGAAGGCTAAACTGATTCTTCCTTTTCTTTTGTTTGTATTTTTCTGGAATCTTCAAACACAGAGAAGAAGAAACTCCTAAAAAAACCTAATTCAATCCGAACCTCCCCTGTTTTTTCTCTCCCTCCACGACCTCCTCACTCTGTCTTTTTTAGATTTCCTTTCGAAAATCTGAAAGATGAAGTATATATAGAGAACCTAGAATGTTCTCTTCTTCCTCTCCAAGAAAAATGGATAAAAAAAATCCTCCAAGAAAAATCCGAAAATCTTTTTGATAGACAAGTTCTAGACAAGTGGAAGTCTAGGATCAAAGAATATTAATCCTACGGCCTCCAATTTTCTAAAAATCGTCCAAAAAATTTAGATTTGTGATAGGTAAAGGCAGAAAAATGATGGAAGATTCGGGTGAGTAAGAGTTTGTTATGTGTCAGGCCACGTGGAGGGAAAAGAAGAGGAGTAGGGGACCAAAACTGCGTGCCGGAAAATGACTTTTTCAGCGGGTTGATGCAGCAGCAGAGGGTAGGAGGGTGGAGGTGAGCGGCTAGATTGAGAAATTAGGGTTATGTTTTGGTTATAATGGGGTTTTATATGTGGGTGGGGATTAATATGGGCCTTTGGATGAAATTAAATCAACGGCCAGGATTTAAGTGGGGCGGGTCGGCAGACTGGGTCGACGGGTCAAGGGTATTGGGTTGGGTTGTTGAATTTTGGGCTCCTATTTGAATTGGGCTCCGAAATTTACAAAATTGGGCCAAAAATAAAACTGAAAATCCAATTTAAATACCTACAAAATATAGAAACTTTTAATTGAAATTAATATTATTAAAGATAAAAGCTAAAAATGAAAGTTGAAATTATTTTTGGTATTTTCAAGGATTATATTAGAATAATAAATAAAAAAAGTAGGTTAAAAGTAGTATGTCTTTCTAGAATACCTAATACTAATAAAAATGAAACCATTTTTTTCTTCTTCTTTTTTTTTTTCAATTTTTTTCTTCGTGTTTTTCAATTTTGTGCCTAAAAATAGACTTAAATTTAAAAGTGAATTCATACAGAAATAAGTTCAAGTAATTATTTTAAAAATACCATGACTATCAAAGGTAATTCTAACGTGTGGGTCAAAAATTACATGTCTACAGCTGTCCCTCTTTGACGGGTAACACGAAGTGTTTTCAGACGAAGAACAACAAGACATGTTTTTTGACCCAACCCTTACTTAGAGAGACCAAAACTAAAAGAAAAGAGAATATGACCGAGCCCTGGTATTTATGCTGCCTATGTATCCTTGATTATAAAGGCATCAGGCCACGTGTAGTTCATAGGTGAGAAAGGCGATGGAGTACCGAGGTAGAGAGTCGAGTGAAGTGCCGTCGAGGTTTCGGTCCGCGGTTCCTGCTATTACATCAAAAATAAAAAGAACAATTACAACAGAAACAAGGAAAAATACAAGATCCTATTTACTTCTTGTCTTGGATCTTCCTTGAACCTCTACTTGATCTTCAATAGGAAACTGAAAAAAAGTTGGACCCTGTTCTCCAGGCGGCCTCCTGATGCTTTATTAAATTTGCGAATTGAAGTGACTCTGAAATGAATTCCCTCGTTCTCTAGGTGGGTGCCTGATCTTCAAAACTTGAATTGTATTCCTTCGTTATCCAGGTGGGAACCTGATTGCTAAGACTCGAATTATGTTCCCCCGTTATTCAGGTGGGAGCCTGACTGCTAAACTTGAATTATATTCCATCATTATCCAGGTGGGCGCCTGATATTACAGCAAAACAAACAAACAAAAAATTTTTTTTTGCCCTAGTTTGGAACCTGGGTATCTCTATGAGCGTTAATCGAATCATATCACCTAACGACCTCTAAGAATTTAAAAACTAAATCTCATTATCCAGGAGGTCCCTGAGGAATTTTTAAAAACTAAATCCCATTATCCAGGAGGGCCCTGAATATTTTTAAAACTAAGTCCCATTATCCAGGAGGGTCCTGAAAAATTTTAAAACTATGTCCCATTATCCAGGGGGTCCTGAAATTTTTTGAAAACTAAGTCCCATTATCCAGGTGGTCCTGAAAATTTTTGAAAACTAAATCCCATTATCCAGGAGGGTTCTGATAAATTTTAAAAACTAAATCCCATTATCCAGTAGGGTTTTGAAAAATTTTAAAAACTAAGTTTCATTATCCAGGGGGGTCCTAAAAATTTTTGAAAACTAAGTCTCATTATCTAGGAGGGTCCTGAAAAATTTTAAAAACTAAATCCCATTATCCAGGAGGGTCCTGAAATTTTTTGAAAACTAAGTCCCATTATCCAGGAGGGTCCTGAAATTTTTTGAAAACTAAGCCCCATTATCCAGGAGGGTACTGAAAAGTCGAAAATGAACTTACCTGAGCCACGCTCTCTTCTCGGAGGATTCTGAACAGAACTTCTTGCCCCTGAGCCATGCCTTATTCATGGGAAGGCCCTGTGGATTGACAAATTTTCATGCCCCTGTTTTGGACAAATAAAATCTTGTTAGTTTTGAAAATGCGGTGGTTAGTTTGTGGCGTCATTGCTGAGGGTCTGCTTCTGCCACTGGCATGCTTCATCCTGATCAGCTGCTTTGAGCTAGCAAGGAGTTGTTTGACCTTTGATTGAGACTGGATCACAAAATCTCTGAATGACCCGAATCTCTTACCCTTGTTGCATTGCATTTCATTCTGAACGTTGTCGCATCCTTGTATTTTCTCAAAACTCAAAAATCGCCTTATTGCCTGAACTTCAATTATCTGCATGCCGCTCATTTCAAATCATGTCCCTTGTGATATGCTTGGCCGAGCTCCGCTTTGTGCAATTCAGAAGCTGGTAGTAGACTTTGAAATCCTTTCCTGCTTGTTCGTCATGGGCTAATTCGAAAGAAACTCATAAAGATAGACTCAAAGAGCAAAGTGTAATGATTTTGGACAAAAGGAACAAAGGAAAATTTTGAACACATATAATTATGTGAAGGAAATTTAGAAAAGGAAGACTTATCTGAGGGAAGCGGCCAGCTCCAATGATCATGACATGCATTTCAGATTGATCAGCCTAATCCGTCCAACCAATCATATTCGGCTCATGGCATGAGTCCATACCTCGGAAACCGGGCTTTCACTGATCCTATTTCTCTGTAAAGTTGCGAACCTACTCGACTTGTAGTGCCCCGAAGGTGTTTTTCACCAACAAGCCTCTCTCATTTGTTTATCTTTCAATTCACTATCGCCTTACGGTGCCCGCGGGGATTTTCACCAATAAGACTCTCTCATTTTAAATTTTCTCTCATCTCACTATCTCCTTATGGTGCCCGTGAGGGTTTCACCAATAAGACTCTCTCATTTTAAATTTCTCTCATCTCACAATTGCGAGGGCTCACCAATAAGACTCTCTCATTTTAAATTTCTCTCATCTCACAATTGCGAGGGCTCACCAATAAGACTCTCTCATTTTAAATTTCTCTCATCTCACCATCGCCTTATGGTGCCCGTGAGAGTTTTCACCAATAAGACTCTCTCATTTTAAAATTTTGTCTTGCGCCCATGAACGAAGTGTTGCCCCTGATGTAAATCATGTCTCTATCTCGCTTGACCCGTCATCCTCAAAGATTGATCAGAAGGTCTTTCTTTGGACAGTAATGTAGGCCTTTGGACAGGGTTAGAAAGAGAGGGTGGCATGAAGGCTCAAAATAATTCAATATGAAATAGGGGTCAAAATTACAACTTTTAGAATCAGATCTTTTCGAATCCAAAACTTCTGCCCCAGTTTCTTTGGGGTCTGGGGAATTTTAATTTTTATTTTGATGGGACCGAACCGTAAGGCTGCCTACGTATCCTTAAAAGGAATCAGGTCGAACGTAGTTCAAAAGAAAGTTGTTGTTTTTTTTCCCTTTTTCTTTTCTTTCCTTTTCTCTTTTCTTTCTTTCTTTCTTTCTTTTCTCTCTTTTTTTTTATCTTCTTTCTTTTTTTTTTTTAATCCTCTTTCTTATTTTTGCTACTGATTCCAAAAGAGGGATATGAAAGAAAATAAATAAGGCTCAAAAGGGTAGCAAAGGATGAAAGTATTTGGGTAGCGGAACAAAATGCCTTCGTCATTTCAACTTCGAACATGCCAAGTACAAAATACAATTGAAGATGAGCAAAGAAATCATACATAGTACCTCTTAACTGCATCAGAATTGATAGCCATATCTACACATTTGCCTTCCATGTCTGTTAAATGCAAGGCACCATTAGGCAACACTCTTGTCACAACGAACGGTCCCTGCCAGTTTGGGGCGAATTTGCCTTTAGCTTTCACCTGGTGAGGAAGAATACGTTTCAATACCATCTGGCCCACTTCAAATTTTCGAGGACGCACCTTTTTGTTGTATGCTCTTGCCATTCTCTTCTGATACAATTGACCATGACATACTGCAGCCAGTCTTTTCTCATCAATCAGACTCAACTGCTCGAGCTGGGTTTTGACCTACTCGTTATCATCAATTTCGGCTTCTACAACAATCCGAAGGGATGGAATCTCAACTTCCACAGGTTTAACTGCCTCAGTTCCATAAACCAGCAGATAAGGAGTTGCACCCACTGAAGTGCGAACGGTAGTGCGATAACCCAGTAATGCAAAAGGCAACTTTTCATGCCACTGTCGAGAACCCTGAACCATCTTAGAAGTATCTTCTTTATGTTCTTGTTGGCAGCCTCAACAGCTCCATTTTCCTTGGGGCGATACGGAGTGGAGTTCCAATGCATAATCTTGAACTGTTGCCATACCTCTTTCATCAAATGACTGTTGAGATTAACAGCATTGTCTGTGATGATCACCTTGGGAATTCCGAACCGACAAATGATGTTTGAATGAATAAAATCCACCACTGCCTTCTTGGTTACGGACTTGAAAGTTACAGCTTCGACCGACTTGGTAAATTAATCAATGGCCACCAGAATAAACCTATGCCCGTTTGACACTGCCGGCTCAATTGGCCCAATAACATCCATGCCCCAAGCAACAAAGGGCCAAGGTGCATACATTGTGTGTAACTCAGATGGGGGAGAATGAATCAAATCACCGTGTACCTGGCATTGATGACACTTGCGAACAAAACTGATACAATCCTGTTTCATGGTGAGCCAATAATAACCTGCTCGAAGTATCTTCTTTGCCTATACATACCCATTCATATGTGGACCGCAAACTCCAGAATGTACTTCGACCATGATAATTGAAGCTTCTTTAGCATCTATGCACCTCAACAGTCCTAAATCCGGGGTCTTCTTGTACAAAATTCCTCCGTTCAAGAAAAATCCACTGGCCAGACGTAGAATGTTTCTCTTTTGGTCACCTGTAGCATGTACTGGATATACCCCCGACCTGATGTGTTCCTTGATATCATGGAACAAAGGTTTGCCATCGATTTCCTCTTCCACCACATTACAATAAGCATGTTGATCACGAACTTGGATATGCACGGGGTCGACATAAGCCTTGTCTGGATGATGTAACATTGACGCTAGAGTGGCCAAGGCATCAACAATCTCATTATGAATCCTAGGAATATGTCTAAATTCAAATGACCTGAATTGTTGACAAAGATCATGCAGGCACTGTCGGTACGGTATGAGCTTCAAATCTCGAGTCTCCCATTCTCCTTGAATCTGGTGGACCAACAGATCTGAATCTCCCAGAACAAGTATTTCCTGGACCCCCATGTCTATAGCTAACCTCAAACCCAGAATGCATGCTTCGTACTCAGCCATGTTGTTGGTGCAATAAAATCGAAGCTGGGCTGTTACAGGGTAGTGTTGCCTTGTTTCAGAGATAAGTACAGCCTCTATTCCGACCCCTTTCATGTTAGCAGCTCCATCAAAGAAAAGTTTCCAACCTGGCTTTTCATCGTGGTCAACCTCGTCAACACACATGACCTCTTCATTAGGAAAGTAAGTCTTTAATGGCTCATATTCATCGTCCACCGGATTCTCGGCCAAGTGGTCGGCTAAGGCTTGGGCTTTCATCGCGGTCCGAGTCACATAGATGATATCAAACTCTGTAAGTAAAATCTGCCACTTTGCAAGTCTTCCGGTGGGCATAGGCTTCTGAAAGATATACTTTGGAGGATCCATGCGAGAAATGAGGTAAGTGGTGTAGGACGATATATAATGCTTCAACCTTTGTGCCACCCAAGTCAAGGCGCAACATGTCCTCTCAAGCAAGGTGTACTTAACCTCATAGGGAGTGAACTTCTTACTAAGATAATAGATTGCTTGCTCCTTCTTTCCTGTGATGTCATGTTTGACCCAACACGCAACAAAAAGGTCTTCCAGGCTCTGTGGGACCAGCATAGGTGGATTCGACAGGTACCTCTTGATCTTATCAAATGCTTCTTGACACTCGTCAGTCCACTTGACTGCAGCATTCTTCTTCAGCATCTTAAAGATGGGCTCACAGGTTGTCATGAGTTGAGCAATAAACCTGCTGATGTAATTTAACTTTCCAAGTAGGCTCATCACCTCTGTTTTATTCTTCGGCGGCGGTAATTCTTGAATGGCTTTGATCTTTGATGGGTCCAACTCAATACCGCATCGACTGACCACGAATCCCAGCAGTTTCCCAGACGGGACACCAAATGCACATTTTGCTGGATTGAGCTTGAGGTTGTACCTGCGGAGCCTTTGGAAAAACTTCCTCAGGTCCTTGACATGGTCAGACTGCTTCTTTGACTTTATGATCACATCAGCTACATAAACCTCAATCTCCCTATGTATCATGTCATGAAACATGGTGGTCATCGCCCTCATGTAAGTTGCCCCAGCATTCTTCAAACCAAATGGCATTACCCGATAACAGTACGTTCCCCATGGCGTGATAAATGTTGTCTTTTCTGCATCTTCCTCGTCCATCAAGATCTGGTGATATCCCGCATAACAGTCCAAAAAAGACCCAATCTCATGCTTGGCACAATTATTGATTAGAATGTGAATGTTCGGCAATGGAAAGTCATCCTTTGGTCTTGCTTTGTTAAGGTCACGGTAATCAACACAGACCCTGGTCTTACCATCCTTTTTCAGTACTGGCATAACATTGGCTAACCAAATGGGATATTGAGTGACCCGAATGACCTTTGTAGTAAGCTGCTTTGTGATTTCTTCTTTGATCTTCACACTCATATCGGTCTTGAACTTTCGCAACTTTTGCTTGACGGGAGAAAATGCCGGATCAGTTGGCAATTTATGGACTACCAGATCAGTGCTCTAGCTCGGCATATCGTCATATAACCAAGCAAAGACATCTTTGTACTCAAACAATGTTTTGATTATTTCCTCCTTCACTTGTGGTTCTAGATGCACACTTATCTTGGTTTCCCTAACATCATCCTGGTCTCCTAAATTGATTGCTTCACTCTCACTCAAATTAGGTTTCGGTTTTTCTTCAAATTGTTTTAGCTCTTTACTTATTTTCTCAAATGCTGCTTCTTCATCATATTCTATTTCATCATCATATTCTACTTCTTGGATTGTTATTTCTGAATTAGATTTGCTTTTAAAACTCGGCTGAAAATTCTTCATGCATGTCATATCACTACCACCAGCATAAAAAGAACTGTACAAAAGAACAAAATAAAACACTATTAAGAATAATGGAAAAGGGAAAATTGCATTTCATTGAAAATAAAAGGATAGAAGGGTTTGAGCATCAGAATAAGCAAAACTAAAAATCTGGATTACAACCCTAGAATAACTCAGATAACAGAAAAGGAAACAAAGCAAACTACCAAAACTCCTTCGTGGTGTGGAGAGGAGTAGCTTCCCAATTGCTAAGCTTCACGTTTGGGCCAACAAGCTGCACATCTGCTTTACTAGAGCCTTCACCAACTTCTACCATATTGACCTCTTCAAAAAGACTTTGGAACCCCTTGATCGTCTATTCATCAACATCGACCACAGGTTCTGGGATTGAGGAGGTTGGAGGTCTTTCGACTCCTGGTTTGACAAAAGACTTGGAGATGTGTGGGATGGGCTTGGAGAGCGACCATACCTTCTGTTTTGGATTCTTAAACCTTTTCATGTCCTCCTCTGTGGGCGTGAATCCCAAACCAAATGTACCAGGATTCCTATTGGGGCGTACTGCATGCACAATACCTTGCAGAGATGATCCCAAATCCTTGCCCGGCACAAAACCATTCTTCAATATTTCATTCGCAACCATGACAGATGCGGAGGATAGCTTGGGATCCGGAATGCATTCTCCTTCAGTGATCTTCTCAATAGACACTGTTTCGAAAGTTTGAAAGACCCAAGGTCCCTTATCATCTTCAGCTTCAACAAACGGAACAATCGTGTCATTACAAGCTGACAAATCCTCATCCCCGTGAACAACTATTTCCTGCCTGTCCAATTCGAACTTCACCATTTGGTGCAGAGAGGACGGGACTGCCTTAGCAGCATGTATCCAAGGCCTTCCCAGCAACATATTGTAGGAGACAGCTACATCTAACACTTGGAATTCCATGGTAAACTCAACTGGCCCTATCGACAATTCGAGCATTATATCTCCAACAGAATCTTTACCTCCCCCATCAAAGCCTCGAAAACACACGCTGTTCAAGTGGATTCTTTCAGTGCCAATCTTCAGCTTTTGTAGAGTAGACAAGGGACAAATATTTGCACTAGAGCCATTGTCAACCAAAACCCTTGAGACAATAGAACCTTCACACTTCACCGTGAGATAAAGAACTCAGTTGTGTTCTGTACCTTCCATAGGAAGTTCATCATCCGAGAAAGTGATCCTATTTGCTTCGAAGATCTTACCAGCTATCTTTTCCAAGTGGTTCACTGTGATCTTATCAGGAACATGTGCCTCATTTAAAATCTTCATCAAAACCCTGCAATGTTCATCTGAGCGTATCAGCAAAGACAAAAGAGAAATATGAGCTGGTGTTTTCCTTAACTGCTCTATAATGGAATAATCCTACCCCTTCATCTTCTTCAGGAACTCCTCAGCCTCTTCCTTGGTAACCAATTTCTTTACTAGCATTTGACTATCTTTGAATGGCTTGGCTTCCTTAATTCTTCTGGGGTGAAACATCTCCCATAACGAGTCAATCCTCCAGTTTCATTAACTTCTTCCTCTATTTCTTTCCCTTTGTATGTCATTATCACTTGTTTGTAGTTCCACGGGACAGCCTTGGCATCAATTACTGGTAGCTGGGTTACTGGTTTAATGATGATAGGGGTAATAGGAGCCCCTTTCACAACTATGACAGGCTTACTTGGAATCCCTGGCACTACCACTTTTGAGCTTTCTGGACTTGCCCTAATATCTTTTGACATCCCTTTCACAACCAAAATCGGTGGTTTCAAATTGAGCGGGCTCAGCTTTTCTATCGCCCCTTCAACTGTCACAGGCTTTGCTTGGTAGAATCTGGATCTTTAACCAAATTATTTTCACTGGCCCGAATCATCATGACGGACTTATAAGACTTCTTGGACTCCCCGTCCTTGTAAACTACTTCAATCATATATGTCTCTTCATGGGCTGGCAAAGGGTTTTGGTTGATTACAATTTGGTTTGTATCAATGAGCTCTTGGATCGCCCGTTTCAAGTGCCAACACTTCTCTATGTCATGGCCTGGAGCATCAGAACAATAGGCACATCTTAGGGAATAATCGAGGTTCTTTGGAGGGGGGTTTGGTATTTTTGACTCAATCGGCCTCAAGACGTCCAACTACTTTAATAGACTAGCATAGGATTCTCCAAGCAGGGTAAAAGTTTGTTTCCACTGCTGCCTCTCTCTCCTATACTCTGGCCTTGGTCGAAAATGTGAACCATTGGGGTTTTGGTAAGGTTGTGGAGGTGGATAGGTATTCTGTGGAGCTGGGTAGGTATTCTGTGAGATGGGGGCACGCCATTGTGGATAAGGAGGGGGTTGAGTATATGACTGTGCATGGTGAACAAAATAATGGGGTGGTCTGGCTGAGTCTTGGGGGTTTTGCGGGGAAAAGTAATGTTGAGGTGTATTATATGAAGCTTGGGCGTAGGTTTGAGGTCAGGGTTGAGGATGGGTGTATTGGTGAGGTGAACCCCTCTGGCCCTGCCATGATTCGGAGACAATCATAGCGACATCTTCCTTCTTCTTCTTGCCTAGCAAACTTCCGGTACCACTTTGGATAGCCTGGGTGGTTGCTTTTATAGCAGAATAACTCATGATCTTACTCGACTTGAGCCCCTCTTCCACCATTTCTCCCATCTTTACCACATCATTGAAAGATTTACCAATGGCTGAGATCAAGTGTCCATAGTAAGTGGGCTCTGGGGCTTGAAGGAAGTATTTAACCATCTCGTCTTCTTCCATCGGAGGATTGACTCGTGCAGCTTGCTCCCCCCACCGGAACCTATATTCTCTAAAGCTTTCACTGGGTTTCTTTTCCACCTTGGTCAGAGATAGGCGGTCTGGAACAATGTCTATATTGTACTGGAAATGTCGGGCGAAGGCCTGAGCCATATCGTCCCAAGTGTACCACCCGCTAATATCCTGGCGGGTGTACCATTCTAAAGTTGTCCCACTCAGACTTTGGTTGAAGTTGGCCATTAGTAACTCGTCTTTTCCTCCGGCACCTCTCATTTTACTGCAATAACCCCTTAGATGGGTAACAGGATCCCCATGTCCGTCATACAAGTCGAACTTGGGCATCTTGAATCTGGCAGGCAGTTGGACATCGGGAAACAAACATAAATCCTTATAGGCCACACTCACCTGGTTTCTCAACCCTTGCATATTTCTCAATGATTGCTTGAGACTCTGTAACTTTCTGAACATCTCTTCCTGCTCTGCATTCTTGGGTGGTTTGACAGTTTCAACATGAGGCTCTAATTGGGGGGGTGTAGGAGTAATGATCTGGGGCTTTGAAAGTGGGCTCCGGTGCATGGTAGTGGGCATCTGGGGCGGGAAATGCGGGCTCACTAGAGGATCGGTGGAGGGTAGCTTGTGGAGGGGGTACAAAAATAGGAGCAGATGTCGGAGCAGGGTACGAGGTTGTTTTGGCTGGTGGAGCATGAAAAGTTTGGGCCGAAGCGCCAGGGTAATTGTGGTAAGGGGTAAAGCCAGGTGCGTATTGTGGGGAAAGATCAATGATATTGGACATCTGGGATTGAGAGAGTGGTGGAATGGAAGCAGGATTTTCTATGTATTTGGTAGGGAACGAGGGTGGAGGGTGTCCCTTAATCCATGCTTGATACATTTCCGCCATCTGGTGCTTCAACCTCCAGACCTCCTCTTGCAGTTCCGATTCCGACTCAACAATCTCTCTTGGCGGGTCTACGACTCCAGTGTCTGTTTCCGTGCTAGCCATGACTATTCGGCGCTTTGATCGGGTGTTTTATGGATGACTTGCCAGGATGCCAACAAACTAACCACTTTTCCTAAAACTAGTCAGAATGTAACAGATGACAAGAACACAAAACCACCATGTTAGCGTTAGGGCATTTATCAGATAATAATATCACATTACGTGCAATGCACCTAGCAACAAATAACGGTTCTAAAATGGCTTTGAGGGTCGCAAGGTCATATGGCATCATCCCAATTTACTTATTTCAAATCTTGCCTTCTCTTTCCTTTCCAACACCTCTTACCATTTTCCTCTCTTTTTTATGCAAAATGACTTGATCGAACCCGATGTAGGTTGCCTATATATCCCGCCCTGGAAGACGAGAATCAGGTTCGTTTAGTTAGGAAAAAACTATATTTTCGTCTCTTGAAAAATGATGAAAAATGTAAAAACTTTTGGACTTTTTTTTTTTTCGGATTTTCCATTTTCATATTTTTTTTCGCATCTTTGATATGGCCATCGCAGATTGTAACCCTAGCTTTCACCGCATTCAGTGTGAGGTATGGTTTGCGTCCGCATTGCAGAAATGCGACCGCATATAAGACCGTATTTTTAACGTTGATTTTTGCCCAGAAATCTGTCTCGATCTGCGATATCAGTGTGCTCGCATTACAGAAATGCGACCGTATATGAGACCGCATTTCTGACGTTGATCTTTGCCCAGAATTCTATCTTGGTCTACGATCTCAGTGTGAGACATGCGGCTCGCATTGTAGAAATGCGACCGCATGTGAGACCGCATTTCTGACGTTGATCTTTGCCCAGAAATCTGTCTTGGTCTGCGATCTCAGTGTGAGATATGCGGCTCGCATTGTAGAAATGCGACCGCATATGAGACCGCATTTCTGACGTCGATTTTTGCCCAGAAATCTGTCTGGGTCTGCAATCTCAATGTGAGATATGCGGCTCGCACACAGGTTTTGCAACCGCATAACCTGCTTTGCGATGCCTTTTGCTCTTTTACATAATTACAAAAAGGAAATTGCGTTTAAAACCAGCAAAAATCTAAGCGATTAGTATCAAATATACTTTTCCGGCACAACAGGTCGTCACAGTTTTTACTTTACTTTTTTTTTTTTGAAAAATATGAAAGAAAATGCGAGCGGGGCTTCATTTTCACCCTTCTTTTCAAGACATCGGTCCGCCACATGACCTTTTTACCCTCACAGATGCGACATTTAACACATAGAATGATTAAATGTCATTTTGGGCCACGGGCCCATTTCGACAAAATTTGGACAGGCTTCCTACAAAGGGACACAGTGCCTAGGACCGAGCCCTACTAGGTCTAAATGACATGATGCAAATAAAATGACCTAAAGGTCGACCTAAGTTTGGGGTTCACTAACAAGGCAGTTCGGGGGAAACATATGGTCGATGGTGGCTGCTCAAGCTTTCCACCCACTCCATTCGTCCGACGGCCCCCCCTTCCTAAATTAGGGTGACTCAAAAAAGAGTTCGTGCACGCGACGTGTGCTCCGAGACTTGTTGCAGAAAGAATTGACCGGGTAATGCACGTGATGACAATTATAAAGCAGTAGACACATAGAGCAAAAATTGCAAACACATAAACAACTAGCAAATAACAGAATATAAAAATATAAAAATATAATAAAAATTAAGTAAAGCTAATGAAAAAGCATAAAAAACTCAACCAAACATTCCAAAAGCCAACAAAATCAAGTACTCGCTCGAACCCTCAATAGTCCCCAGCAGAGTCGCCAGAGATGTCACTCCTCTTTTTTAACAAACTTTACCAAACCCTTTTGATGGATAAAAGGCTTAATAAAACTCAAAAAGGGGTTTTCAATTTTGAAAGTGACAAAGATGGAATTTTAAAGGAAAACTTAGAGTCGCCACCTAGCAATTGATTCCGGTGTGCCAGGCCACCATTTTTTAGAAAACTTTTTTTTTTCTTTTAAGAAGAACTTGGACTCAAAGCTAAGTCGGCACCAGAGATTTAGGAAAGGGGGTTCATTTGACTCGGGGAGAAAGTGTTAGGCACTCCCCGAGTCCCGTGAAAATTACGGTTGCGTACCCAATTTAGTTGATTTTTAAGACATTCGAATTGAGATAAAAACAAACATAGAAAGGAAAAACAAACACACAAGGGGTTCGAGGTCGTTCCCACCTAATAAAGAAGAAAATAGAACTAAAACTAAAATACTACGAGTTTCAGTTCTGGCCTCCAAATACAAATACTTTGGGGCATTCCGCGGAATATAATATACACAAGTCCTTCGGGGCATTCCCCCGGTAAATTTAACTAAGGGAACAACCTCTCGCCTCAAAACTCTAGTATTGCCTACCCAAGTGTGGTCGGCCTAAACATGCTACTACCGATTAAACTAATAAAGCAAATAATTAACAATATAAGCTCAACCTTTCATCCTTAATGTCCAAACCCCCGCGGCCCAATTCACACAAAGAAACACGTAAACCATGGGTGAGAATGAAAACAGACCAAACAGCAAGAATTATTCCATCAAATAAGCACTCAAAATATTCGAGGAAATTAGATAAATAAGCCAGCAACTAAAATTACAGAATACTTAACAAGACACAAAATGAATCAAAACTATTAGAAAAGCCCTTAACGATTTCTTGTCACCCTAATTTTTCCCTAGCCCTTTAATGTGTCATACCCTGAATTCCACTAAGCAAATGAAAATGTTGAATAGGCAGGATGCAAGACTTGATAATTTCCATGCACACATGTAGCAATCAAAGAGACGAGCTAGAGCTCAACAGCATACTCAATACACTCTAAGTCCATGAATCCTGAATTACTAAGAATTATTTTAATGAAACTCGGATAAAGTCATAGCAGGATTGAGGTTTAGTGACATTCTCTAACCAAGCACAATGTAAAGAATCTTTAAATTTACCAATAGACCAAACTAAGGAACCTACTATCAAGTCTCACTTTTAATATCATTCTATCTATTGGTTCATGGAAAAAGATTGTCCGGATGTTAAAAGAAAGCACTTAGGAAAACAGATTGGTCCAAAGAGTTAAAAACATGCTCCAGAACACTAAGCTAATACATGGATCCAAGTCGTGATATGCAAATTCTTCAAAGAGAATATTGTTCAATTTTAAGGCAATCTCAAAAATGATTAGGGAAATCTTCCCACATACATTTCATGTTTAAACAAAGATGGGAGGCAAATGCTATTACTTTCGTCAACTAAACACTTAGCAGTTGAATACAAATTTCAACAAAGGCATGGATTCGAATAGTAATAAATCAATTGAGATTTTCAAGAACAATACGTTACTATTTCAAATCAGGAAGATAAACATATATTGTCAAGACACTCAAACGAGACTAAATCGAAGAGAAGGTCAGCACCATACTAATCACCAAAGAGCATAAATTAACAAAAGAGGGGAAAAGAAATGGACCTCACAAGAAGCTTTCTTTAAATTTAAATAGAATAAATTGAAGAAATACAATGGAATTTGATTATTCTAATCCAAATAGCGAGCAAATCAGAACAGCGACGCGAACCGCGAATATCAACCGGACGGCTCGAACTCGAATACCTCAAACTCCACCCATTCGGAAATAAGATTGAAATTGAAGTGAAGAAGCAAAAAAATTTTTCTGTATTTTTGAAACTAAAACTATCATAAAAATCTAAAAGAGAAATCCTAAAACAAGAAAGCTAAACTGATTCTTCCTTTTCTGTTGTTTGTATTTTTCTGGAATCTTCAAACATAGAGAAAATGAAACTCCTAAAAAAACCGAATTCAATCCGAACTTTCCCCTTTTTTTCCTCTCCGTCCACGATCTCCTCACTCTGTCTTTTTCAGATTTTCTTTCGAAAATCTGAAAGATGAAGTATATATAGAGAACGTAGAATGTTCTCTTCTTCCTCTCCAAGAAAAATGGATAAAAAAAATCCTCTAAGAAAAATCCGAAAATCTTTTTGATAGACACGTTCTAGACAAGTGGAAGTCTAGGGTCAAAGAATATTAATCCTACGGCCTCCAATTTTCTAAAAATCGTCCAAAAAATTCGGATTTGTGATAAGTAAAGGCAAAAAAAAATGATGGAAGATTCGGGTGAGTAAGAGTTTGTTATGTGTCAGGCCACGTGGAGGGAAGAGAAGAGGAGTAGGGGACCAAAACCGCGTGCCGAAAAATGACTTTTCCGGCGGGTTGATGCAGCGGCAGAGGGCAGGAGGGTGGAGGTGTGCGGCTAGGTTAAAAAATTAGGGTTAGGTTTTGGTTATAATGGGGTTTTATATGTGGGTGGGGATTAATATGGGCTTTTGGATAAAATTAAATCAATGGCCAGGATTTAAGTGGGGCGGGTCGGCGGACTGGGTTGGCGGGTCAAGGGTATTGGATTGGGTTGTTGAATTTTGGGCTCCTATTTGAATTGGGCTCCGAAATTTACAAAATTGGGCAAAAAACAAAGCTGAAAATTCAATTTAAATACCTACAAAATATAAAAACTTTTAATTGAAATTAATATTATTAAATATAAAAGCTAAAAATAAAAATTGAAACTATTTTTGGTATTTTCAAGGATTATATTAGAATAATAAATAAAAAAAAGTAGGTTGAAAGTAGTATGTCTTTCTAGAATACCTACTACTAATAAAAATGAAACCATTTTTTTCTTCTTCTTCTTCTTCTTCTTCTTCTTCTTCTTCTTTTTTTTTTAAATTTTTTTCTTTGTGTTTTTCAATTTTTGTGCCTAAAAATAGAATTAAATTTAAAAGTGAATTCATACGGAAATAAGCTCAAGTAATTATTCTTAAAATATCATGACTATCAAAGGTAATTCTAACGCGTGGGTCAAAAATTACAAGTCTACATCTCCAGACTTATCAGCATTATTGTCATAATCACTATTATCTTCCTGACTCTGCGCATCTGCCAGATCCCGATTAAATATGTCGTCTTCGGGCAATTGAGTAAGGACAGAACCTTCAAGATGCTCGTTTTCACTACACCAATAAAATAATAAATTTCTCAAATTCATCCAAACTTTACATATAAAATTTATCACTTCACTTACAAATCATAATGTGTTGATATCCCATGATGCACACTATCCTGTTGGTGATGACTCTCGGATGGACCACCATGATCCAACACACCAAAACTAGCCATATTCTAACTGTCCGTTGGTTCATAACTTATAAAATTCATATCTGGTCGGTACCCCCTGTGGAATATATGAGTGTTAATACAAATTCGATACAAAAAAGTAAATATCGTAACACAAAAGAAAATTGAAGTTTACCACTCGGCTTGTGTATTATGTAAACTTGGGGAGAAATTATGTCCTCGGTCCTCATTCGCCTGTGGAGATAATTAGATCAGGCCAAACTCTTTCATCTGGAACCTGTTCCGGTAAAACTGCTCCAAAATAACCACCTGGTGATTGAGAAATATCCCTACTTTGCAGAACCTCATTATTGCGAACATCTTCCACTTTGACGTGCATTTCCAGCATTTTTATCACAAGAAGTTCCCAGTGATCATCCGGAGTCCTCAAAAAATCAGTCAGAGTTTCATCGTCTTTGATGTTAAACTCAGCATAACAAGCAACCCCTTGCATAGTAAGAGAATACGGATATCTTCCGGTTACTTTAATATTCATCGAATGTTTGCTCACACTTATGTTTTTACATAACAATGATACCAATCTATCGTACTCCGTTGTAAGTGGCAACTTAACATGACACCGTGGAGAATAACTATAACATATTGAGTTATTCTCCGCCACAACCTCACCCCCCCAATATAATAAGACCTTATTTTTTGCTCTTCAGACATTATGACAAAATATAAAATAACTTAACAAGCAAATATTTCGAAAGACTTGAAGGATGCTGAATGGATTTTTACCAAATTTAGAACCTCCTTAAATAAGAAAAAAATAAGTCCCGGGGGGGG
>MCJB01053072.1:0-29840 GCA_002018475.1 Nicotiana obtusifolia
AGAGACCCTATGTTGGAAAAGCGACTAGGAAGTTTAGACCTTATATCTAAAACAAAATCAACTAGGGAATTGAGACCCTATGTTGGAATAGCGGCTAGGGAGTGGAGACCTTATGTCTAAAATAAAATCAACAAGAGAGTCGAAACCCTAGGTTGGAAAAGCGACTAGGACGTTTAGACCTTATATCTAAAATAAAATCAACTAGGGAGTGGAGACCCTATGTTGGAAAAGCGACTAGGAAGTGGAGACCTATGTCTAAAATAAAATCAACTAGGGTGTTGGAACCGTATGTCGGAAAAGAGACTAGGGAGTGAAGACATTATATCTAAAATAAAATCAACTAGGGAGTGGAGACCCATGTTGGGAAAGCGACTAGGGTTTGGAGACACTATGTCTAAAATATCATCAATGGACGTATAGACCATATCTTGGAAAAGAGACTAGGCACTAGAGACCCTATGTCTAAAATATCATCAACTAGGGAGTGGAGACCCTATGTCTAAAATAAATTAAACTAGGGAGTAGGACCCTATGTTGGAAAAGTGACTAAGTAGTGGAGACCCTATGTCTAAAATAAAAGCGACTAGGGAGTGGAGACCCTACGTCTAAAATATCATCAACTAATGAATGGAGACCCTATATTGGAAAAGAGACTAGGAAGTGGAGACCGAATGTCTAAGATAAAATCAACTAGGGAGTTGGGACCCTATGTTGGAAAAGCGACTAGGGTGTGAAGACCCTATGTCTAAAATATAATAAACTAGGGAGTGGAGACCTTATGTTGGAAAAGAGACTAGGGAGTGGAGACCCTATGTCTAAAATAAAATCAATTAGGCGGAGACCCTATGCTGGAAAAGCGACTCGGGAATGGAGACCTTATGTCTTAAATAAAATCAACTAGGGAATGGAGACCCTATGTTCTAAAAGAGACTAGGCAGTGGAGACCCTATGTCTAAAATAAAATAAACTAGGGAGTAGTGACCCTATGTTGAAAAAGCGACTCGGGAATGGAGACCCGGTGTCCGAAATATCATCAACTAGGGAGTAGAGACCTTATGATGGAAAAGCGACTTAGGAATGAAGACCCTATGTCTAAAGTAAAATCAACTAGTGAGTGGGACCCAATGTTGCAAAAAAGAGTAGGGAGTGGAGACCCAATGTCTAAAATAAAATCAACTAGTGAGTGGGGACCCAATGTTTGAAAAGCGACTAGGGAATGGAGACCCTTCGTCTAAAATATCATCAACTAAGGAATGGAGACCCTATGTTGGAAAAGAGATTAGGGAGTTGAGACCTTATGTCTAAAATAAAATTAACTAGGGAGTAGAGACCCTGTGTTGGAAAAGCGACTAGGAAGTGGAGACCCTATGTCTCAAAGAAAATCAACTAGGGAGTTGAGACCCTATGTGGGAAAAGCGACTAAAGAGTGAAGACACTATATCTAAAATAATATCAAGTAGGGAGTGGAGACCCATGTTAGGATAGCGACTAAGGCTTGGAGACACTGTGTCTAAAATATCATTAATGGACGTATAGACCATATGTTGGAAAGGAGATTAGGGAGTGGAGACCCTATGTCTAAAATGAAATAAACTACGGAGTGGGACCCTATGTTTGAAAAGTTACTAGGTAGTGGAGACCCTATGTCTGAAATGAAATAAACTACGGAATGTGTACCCTATGTTGGAAAAGCGACTAGTGAGTGGAGACCCTACGTCTAAAATATCATCAACTAATTAACGGAGACCCTATATTGGAAAAGAGACCAGGGAGTGGAGATCGAATGTCTAAGATAAAATCAATTAGGGAGTAGAGACCCTATGTTGGAAAAGCTACTAGGAAGTGGAGACACTATGTCTAAAATAAAATCAACTAGGGAGTTGAAACCTTATGTCGGAAAAGCGACTAGGGAGTGAAGACACTATATCTAAAATAAAATTAACTAGGGAGTGGAAACCCATGTTGGGAAAGCGACTAGGGATTGGAGACGCTGTGTCTAAAATATCATCAATGGAAGTGTAGACTATATGTTGGAAAAAAGACTAGGGAGTGGAGACCCTATGTCTAAAATATCATCAACTAGGGAGTGGAGACCCTATGTCTAAAATAAAATAAACTAGGGAATGGGCACCCTATGATGGAAAGGTGACTAGAAATTTGAGACCCTACGTCTAAATATCATCAACTAATGAATGGAGACCCTATATGGAAAAAGAGATTAGCGAGTGGAGACCGAATGTCTAAAATAAAATCAACTCGGGAGTGGAGACCCTATGTTGGAAAAGCGACTAGGGAGTGAAGATCCTATGTCCAAAATATCATAAACTAGGTAGTGGAGACCTTATATTGGAAAAGAGACTAGGGAGTGGAGATCCTACTTCTAAAATATAATCAACTAGGGAGTAGAGACCCTCTGTTGGAAAGCGACTATGGAGTGAATATCCTATGTCTAAAATATTATCAACTAAGGAGTGGAGACTCTATGTTGGAAAAGCGACTAGGAAATGCAGACCCTATGTCTAAAAGAAAATCAACTAGGGAGTAGAGACCCTATGTTGGAAAAGAGACGAGGGAGTTGAGAACCTATGTCTTAAATAATAGAACCTAGGGAGTAGAGACCCTATATTAGAAAAGGGACAAGGGAGTGGATACCCGATGTCTAAAATATCATCAACTAGGGAGTAGAGACCCTATGTTTGAAAAGCAACTAGGGAATGGAGACCCTATGTCTAAAATATTATCAACTAGGGAATGGAGACCCTATGTCTAAAATTCAATAAACTAGGGAGTGGGGACCCTAAGATGGAAGCGACTAGGGAGTGGAAAACCTATGTCTAAAATATCATCAACTAGGGACTGGAGCCCCTATGTCTAAAATATCATCAACTAGGGAGTGGACACCCTAAGTTGGAAAAGCGTATAGGGAGTGAAGATCCTATGTCTAAAATATCATCAACTAGGGTGTGGAGACCCTTTGTTGGAAAACAGAGTAGGGAGTGGAGACCCTATGTCTAAAATAAAATCAACTAGTGAGTCGGGACCCTATGTTGGAAAAGAGACTCGGGAGTGGAGACTCTATGTCTAAAATAAAATCAACTAGGGAGTGGGGACCCTATGTTGGAAAAGAGATTAGGGAGTGGAGACCCTATGTCTAAAATATCATCAACTAGGGAGTGGAGACACTATGTTGGAAAACAGGCTAGGGAGTGGAGACCTTATGTCTAAAATAAAATCAATTAGGCAGTGGAGACCCTATGCTGGAAAAGCGACTCGGGAGTGGAGACCCTATATCTTAAATAAAATCAACTAGGGAGTTGAGACCCTATGTCTTAAATAAAATCAACTAGGGGGTGGAGACCCTATGTTGGAAAAGAGACTAGGCAGTGGAGAACCTAAGTCTAAAATAAAATCAACTAGGGAATGGACACCCAATTTGTGAAAAGCGACTCGGGAGTGGAGACACTATGTCTAAAATATCATCAACTAGGGAGTAGAGACCTTATGATGGAAAAGCGACTTGGGATTGGAAGACCCCATGTCTAAAGTAAAATCAACTAGTGAGAGGGACCTAATGTTGGAAAAGAGAGTAGGGAGTGGGGGACCCAATGGCTAAAATAAAATCTACTAGTGAGTGGGGACCCAATGATGGAAAATCGACTAGGGAGTGGAGACCCTACATCTAAAATATCATTAACTAAGGAATCGAGACCATATGTTGGAAAAGAGACTAGGAAGTGGAGAATGAATGTCTAAAATAAAATCAACTAGGGAGTGCAGACCCTATGTTGGAAAAGCGACTTGGGAATGGAGACCCTACTTATAAAATAAAATCAACTAGGGAGTTGGGACCCTATGTTGGAAAAGCTACTAGGGAGTGAAGACCCTATGTCTAAAATATCATAAACTAGGGAGTGGGGACCCTATGTTGGAAAAACGACTAGGGAGTGGAGACCCTATGTCTAAAATATAATCAACAAGGGAGTAGAGACCCTATGTTGGAAAGCGACTATGGAGTGAATACCCTATGTCTAAAATATTATCAACTAGGTAGTGGAGACCCCATGATGGGAATGCGACTAGGGAGTGGAGACCCTATGTCTAAAATAAAATCAACTAGGGAGTAGAGACCCTATGTTGGAAAAGCGACTAGGGATTTGAGACACTATGTCTAGAATATCATCAATGGAAGTGTAGACCATAAGTTGGAAAAGAGACTAGGGAGTGGAGATCCTATGTCTAAAATAATAGCAACTAGGAAGTAGAGACCCTATATTGGAAAAGGGACTAGGGAGTGGATACCTTATAACTAAAATGTCGTCAACTATGGAGTAGAGACCTTATGTTGGAAAAGCGACTAGGGAGGGGAGACCCTGTGTCTAAAATATCATCAACTAGGGAGTGGAGACCATATATGTTAAAAGAGACTAGGGAATAGACACGCTAGGTCAAAAAGAAAATCAACAAGGGAGTGGGGATCCTATGTTGGAATAGTGACTAGGTAGTGGAGACCCTATGACTAATATTAAATAAACCAGGGAGTGGGGAACCTATGTTGGAAAAGTGACTAAATAGTGGAGACCCTATGTTTAAAATGAAATAAACTTGGGAGTGGGGACCCTATGTTGGAAAAGCGACTAGGGAGTGGAGACCCTATGTCTAAAATATCATCAACTAGGGAATGGAGACCCCATGTCTAAAATATCATCAACTAGAATGTAGAGGCCCTATGTTGGAAAAGAGATTAGGGAGTGGAAACCCTATGTCTAAAATAAAATCAACTAGGGAGTGGAGACCCTATTTTGGAAAAGCGACTCGGGAGTGGTGACCCTATGTCTAAAATATCATCAACTAGGGAATAGAGAGCTTATGATGGAAAAGCGACTTGGGAGTGAAGACCCTATGTCTAAAGTAAAATCGACTAGTGAGAGGGACCAAATGTTGGAAAAGAGAGTAGGGAGTGGGGGACCCAATGGCTAAAATAAAATCTACTAGTGAGTGGGGACCCAATGATGGAAAAGCGACTAGGGAGTGGAGACCCTACGTCTAAAATATCATCAACTAAGGAATTGAGACCCTATGTTGGAAAAGATACTAGGGAGTGGAGACGGAATGTCTAAAATAAAATCAACTAGCGAGTTGAGACCCTATGTTGGAAAAGCGACTCGGGAATGGAGACCCTATGTCTAAAGTAAAATCAACTAGGGAGTTTGGACCATATGTTGGAAAAGCGACTAGGGAGTGAAGACACTATGTCTAAAATATCATAAACTAGGGAGTGGAGACCTTATGCTGGAAAAGAGACTAGGGAGTGGGGAACCTACTTCTAAAATATAATCAACTAGGGAGTAGAGACCCTATGTTAGAAAGTGACTATGGAGTCATTGCCCTATGTCTAAAATATTATCAACTAGGGAGTGGAGATCCTATGTTGGAAAAGCGACTAGGGAGTGGAGTCCGTATGTCTACAATAAAATCTACTAGGAAGTAGAGACCCTATGTTGGAAAAGCGATTAGGGATTCGAGACACTATGTCCAGAATATCATCAATGGAAGTGTAGACCATATGTCGGAAAAGAGACTAGGGAGTGGAGATACTATGTCTAAAATAATAGCAACTAGGGAGTAGAGACCCTATATTGGGAAAGGGACTAGGGAGTCGATACCTTATGACTAAAATATCATCAACTAGGGAGTAGAGACCCTATGTTGGAAAAGCGACTAGGGAGGGGAGACCCTATGTCTAAAATATCATCAACTAGGGAGTGGAGACCCTATGTTGGAAAATAGACTAGGGAGTGGAGATGCTAGGTTAAAAAGAAAATCAACAAGGGAGTGGGGACCCTATGTTGGAAAAGTGACTAGGTAGTGGAGATCCTATGTCTAAAATTAAATAAACTAGGGAGTAGGGACCCTATGTCGTAAAAGTCACTATGTAGTGGAGACACTATGTTTAAAATGAAATAAACTAGGGAGTGGGGACCCTATGTTGGAAAAGCGACTAGGGAGTGGAGACCCTATGTCTAAAATATCATCAACTAGGGAGTGGAGACCCTATGTCTAAAATATCATCAACTAGAATGCGGAGAACCCTATGTTGGAAAAGAGAGTAGGGAGTGGAGACCCTATGTCTAAAATAAAATCAACTAGTCAGTAGGGACCCAATGTTGGAATAGAGACTCAGGAGTGGAGACTCTATGTCTAAAATAAAATCAACTAGGGAGTGGGGACCCTATATTGGAAAAGCGACTAGAGAATAGAGACCATATGTCTAAAATATCATCAACTATGGTTTGGAGACCCTATGTTGGAAAAGTGACTAGGGAGTGGAGACCCTATGTCTAAAATAAAATCAATTCGGAAGTGGAGATCATATGTTGGAAAAGCGGCTCGGGATTGGAGACCCTATATCTAAAATAAAATCAACTAGGGAGTGGAGACCCTATGTTTGAAAAGAGACTAGGCAGTGGAGACCCTATGTCTAAAATAAAATCAACTAGGGAATGGAGACCCTATGTTAGAAAAGCGACTCAGGAGTGGAGACCCTATGTCAAAAATATCATCAACTAGGAAGTAGAGACCTTATGTTAGAAAAGCGACTTAGGAGTGAAGACCCTATGTCAAAAGTAAAATCAACTAGTGAGTGGGACCCAATGTTGGAACAGAGACTAGGGAGTAAAGACACTATGTCAAAAATAAAATCAACTAGGGAGTGGGGACCCTATGTTGGAAAAGCGACTAGGGAACGGAGACCCTATGTCTAAAATATTAGCAACTAGAGAGTGGAGACCCTATGTCTAAAATATCATCAACTAGGGAGTGGAGACCCTATGTTGGAAAAGAAACTAGGGAGTTGAGACCCGATGTCTAAAATAAAATTAACTAGAGAGTGGAGACCCTATGTTAGAAGTGCGACTACAGAGTGAAGAACCTATGTCTAAAATAAAATCAACTAGGAAGTGAGGACCCCATGTTGGAAAAGCGACTAGGAAGTATAAACCCTATGTCTAAAATATCATCACCAGTAAGTAGAAACCCTATGATAAAAAAAAGGCTAGGGAGTGGAGACCCTATGTCTAAAACATTATCAACTAGGGAGTGGAGACCATGTGTGTTTGAAAATTGACTAGGGAGTGGAGATCCTATGTCTAAAGCAAAATCAACTATGGAGTAGAGACCCTATGGTGGAAAGCGACTAGGGAGTGGTGACCCTATGTCCAAATATTATCAATGGAAGTGGAGACCATATGTTGGAAAAGAGACTAGGGAATGGAGACCCTATGTATAAAATAAAATCTACTGGGGAATAGAGAC
This sequence comes from Nicotiana obtusifolia, assembly GCA_002018475.1. Taxonomy (NCBI): domain Eukaryota; kingdom Viridiplantae; phylum Streptophyta; class Magnoliopsida; order Solanales; family Solanaceae; genus Nicotiana; species Nicotiana obtusifolia. The sequence continues at coordinate 7,312 of MCJB01053072.1, forward strand.
CATATGTTGGAAAAGAGACTAGGGAGTGACTACCCTATGTCAAAAATATCATCAACTAGGGAGTAGAGACCCTATGCTGGAAAAGCAACAAGGGAATGGACACCCTATTTCTAAAATATCATCAACTAGGGAGTGGAGATCCTATGTTGGAAAAGAGACTAGGGAGTGGAGACCCTATGTCTAAAATAAAATCAACTAGTCAGTGGGGACCCAATGTTGGAATAGAGACTCAGGAGTGGAGACTCTATGTCTAAAATAAAATCAACTAAGGAGTGGGGACTCTATGTTGGAAAAGAAACTAGGGAATGGAGACCCTATGTCTAAAATATCATCAACTAGGGATTGGAGACCCTATGTTGGAAAAGTGACTAGGGAGTGGAGACCCTATGTCTAAAATAAAATCAATTTGGAAGTGGAGACCAAATGTTGGAATGCGACTCGGGAGTGGATACCCAATGTCTAAAATATCAGGAACTAGGGAGTGGAGACCCTATGTTTGAGAAGAGACTAGGCAGTGGAGACCCTATGTCTAAAATAAAATCAACTAGGGAGTGGAGACCCTATGTTGGAAAAGCGACTCGGGAGTGGAGACCGTGTGTCAAAAATATCATCAACTAGGGAGTAGAGACCTTATGTTAGAAAAGCGACTTAGGAGTGACGACCCTATGTCTAAAGTAAAATCAACTAGTGAGTGGGACCTAATGTTTGAAAAGAGACTAGGGAGTGAAGACACTATGTCAAAAATAAAATCAACTAGGGAGTGGAGACCCTATGTTGGAAAACTGACTAGGGAATGGAGACCTTATGTCTAAAATATCATCAACTAGGGAGTGGATACCCTATATCTAAAATATCATCAACTAGGGAGTGGAGACCCTATGTTGGAAAAGAAACTAGGGAGTTGAGACCCGATGTCTAAAATAAAATTAACTAGAGAGTGGAGACCCTATGTTGGAAAAGCGACTACAGAGTGAAGACCCTATGTCTAAAGTAAAATCAACTAGGGAGTGAGGACCCCATGCTGGAAAAGCGACTAGGAAGTATAGACCCTATGTCTAAAATATCATAAACTAGTAAGTAGAAACCCTATGTTAAAAAAAAAGGCTAGGGAGTGGAGACCCTATGTCTAAAATATTATCAACTAGGGAGTGGAGACCCTATGTCTAAAATATTATCAACTAGGGAGTGGAGACCCTGTGTGTTTGAAAATTGACTAGGGAGTGGAGACCCTATGTCTAAAGCAAAATCAACTATGGAGTAGAGACCCTATGTTGGAAAGCGACTAGGGAGTAGAGACCCTATGTCCAAAATATCATCAATGGAAGTGGAGGCCTTATGTTGGAAAAGAGACTAGGGAATGGAGACCCTATGTATAAAATAAAATCTTCTCGGGAATAGAGACCATATGTTGGAAAAGAGACTAGGGAGTGGATACCCTATGTTAAAAATATCATCAACTAGGGAGTAGAGACCCTATGCTGGAAAAGCGACTAGGGAGTGGACACCTTATTTCTAAAATATCATCAACTAGGGAGTGGAGATCCTATGTTGGAAAAGAGACTAGAGAGTAAAGACCCATGTCTAAAATAAAATCAACTAGGGAGTGGAGACCCTATGTCTAAAACAAAATCAACTAAGGAGTGGGGAACCTATGTTGGAAAAGCGACTAGGGAGTGGTGACGGCTTTGAAAGTGACTGCTTCAACCCACTTTGTTAAATAATCAATGACAACTTAGATAAATTTGTGCCCATATTAATATTTCGGCTCGATTGGCCCAATAACATCCATGCCCCAAGCTACGAACGGCCAAGGCGCTGACATAGGATGTAACTATGAAGGCGGTGCATGAATCAAGTCACTCTGTATCTAGCACTGATGGCATTTTTTGACAAAACCGAAACAATCCTTTTCCATGGTAATCCAGTAATAACTTGCCCGGAGGATTTTCTTTGCAAGGACATGTGAGGCCCACATAATCCAGAATGCACTTTGTTCATGATCTTTTTCGCTTCTCGAGAATCTACGCACCTCAACAGATTCAGATCTGGAGTACTTTTTTATAGGACCTCGCCACTCAAAAAGAAACTGCTTGCAAGCCTTTTGATAGTTCGCTTTTGATCCCCACTGGCCTGCGCGGCATATTCTTTTTTTTATGAAAACCTTTTGCCAACCTTCCTGTAGGCATCGACTTCTGGAATATTTATTTCAAAGGATTCATCCTGGTTATGAGATATGTGGTGTAAGCCAGTAGATAATGTCTGAGCTTCTAGGCGACCTAAGTTAGGGCACAACAAGTTCTTTCTAACAAGGTGTATTTGGCTTCATAATTGGTGAACTTCTTGCTCAGGTTATATATGGCTTGCTCTTTCTTCCCGGTCACATCGTGTTGCCCCAGGATACAGCCAAAAGATTTTTCTAGGACTGTCAGGTACAAGAACAAAGGTCTTCCTGGCTCGGGTGGAAACAGAACTGGTGGGTTTGAAAAATATTCTTTGATTTTATCAAAAGCTTCTTGACACTCATCTATACATTTGATTGTCGCGTCTTTCTTTAACAGTTTGAATATGGGCTCACAAGTGGTAGTGAGCTGAGCGATAAATCTGCTGATGTAATTCAATCTCCCTAGTAGACTCATAACCTCTTTTTTGCTCTTCGCAGGTGGTAAATTCTAAATAGACTTTATCTTTGTTGGATCTAACTCGATACCCCTCCGACTGACTATAAACCCCAGAGGATTTCCAGAAGGAACTCCAAATGCACATTTAGCTGGGTTTAATTTCAAGTCATACCTGCGCTGACGCTCAAAGAATTTCCTCATATCTCGCACATGGCCTTCTTGCGTTCTGGATTTAATGATCACATCATCCACATACATCTCAATTTCCTGGTGCATCATGTCATGAAGGATTGCAGTCATAGCTTTCATGTAGGTTGCCCCGGCATTTTTCAGACCAAATAGCATGACCCTGTAGCAGTAAGTGCCCCAACATATGATGAAAGTCGTCTTTTCTGCATCTTCTTCATCCATCAGAATCTGGTGATATCCAGCATAACAATTCACAAAAGACTGTATCTCATGTTTAGTATAGTTTTCAACAAGGATGTGAATATTCGGAAGTGACAAGTTGTCCTTGGGACTCGTTTTGTTCAAATCTCGGTAATCGACACACACTCGGGTTTTCCCATATTTCTTCAGCACTGGAACCACATTAGCCAACCACGTGGTGTACCGGACCACTCGAATCACACCAGCTTTCAATTGTTTGGTAACTTCTTCCTTGATTTTATCACTGATGTCCGTTTTGAACGTTCTTTGCTTCTGTTGAACGGGTAGATAACCAGGATAGGTAGGCAACTTATATACCACCAAATCAACGCTCAGCTCTGGCATATCAGCGTAGGACCATGCAAATACGTCTTTGAATTCAAACAAAAGTTGGATCAATGCATCTCTAGTTCTTTCATCAGCGTGAATGCTTATCATAGTTTCTCGGGTCTCTTCTGTACTGGCCAAGTTAACTATCTTGGTATCATTTAAGTTTGGCTTAGGCTTATTCTAAAATTGCTCCAATTCTCGATTTATTTCTCTAAAAGCCTCATCTTCATTATATTCTGGTTCTCCATTCATTATTTCATAGTTTGACCGCATTTTAGGATCTGGGCATGAAGTCTACAAGCATGTCATGTTATTTAACTCCGCCATTATTAGAACTAAAAAGGAAAAGATAAAAACTAGCAAAATCAGAAAAAAAAAAAAAAAAAAAAAAAAAAAAAAAAAAAAAAAAGGAGAGAGGCATACATAGATGAATGAAATATTGATTCCATTTCATTGAATTGAAGATATGAAGGTTTACATCAAAATCAAAAGACAATAAAGTAAAAACATTAGATTTATGCCCTGAAATAACTCGTAATGTAGAAGAGATAGCAAGACTGGACTATCGGGAATCCCGTCTGACAGGGAATGTGGTAGCTTTCCAATTTTGGAGTTTGGCATCCGGTCCCACATACTGCACCTCGGCATCGCTCGTGCCTTCCCCCTGCTGGACCATGTGAGACTCATATAGCATTTGTTTCAAGGATTTACAAATATCATTAGTTTCTTCGGCCGTGAAGGCCTTTTCTTCTTCTTCCGCATACTTTGGTTTGACAAATGATTGGGCGAGACGTGGAATGGGCTGGGGCAGGACCCACCCTTTTTCTTTGTGCTTATCAGCCCATTTTCTATTAGCCTCTGTAGCTCAGATACCCACACCAAAAAACTTCTCATTGGCAGTTGAAGTAATAGTTTCAGTGATACCCTGCAAAGACACCCCAAGCCCCTTTTCGGGTTTGTACCCATGTCTAATCATTTGAGTGGTGACCATGACCAAAGTATTAGACAAGCAAGGTTGAGGTAAATGGACCCCTTCTTCACATTAGTCGGCGACCACAATTTTAAAAGCTTGGTATACAATATGTTCGCTGCCTTCCTTAGCTTCAAGACATGGGACTGAAGGGTCCCTGTAGATGTACTGCTCGTCCTCTCCATGGACATCAATTTCTTTATTATCATATTCAAATTTGACCATTTAGTGGAGAGTGGAGGGAACCGCTCCTGCAGTATGAATACATGGTCTTCCCAAGAGGAAATTGTATGAGGTTTCCATGTCCAAAACCTGGAAAGTAACCTCAAAATCCACGTGGCCAATAGTCAGAATTAGATCAAATTTCTCCTATGGTGTCTCTTTTCACCCCATCAAAAGCCCGCACACAGACATTGTTAGCTTGGATTCTTTCTGTTGCAATCTCCATTCTATGGAGTGTTGAGAGAGGCCAAATATCGACCCCAGAACCACCATCTAACATTACTCTCTTCACATAATAGCCCTCGCATTTGACTGTCAAGTTGAGGGCTTTGTTGTGGGCGGCTCCCTATGGGGGCAAATCATCGTGGCTGAAGGAAATCCTATTGACCTCAAAGAATCTTTATGCCATTCTCTCGGATTGTTCAACAGATGTATCAATCGGGACATATGCTTCAATTAGTGTTTTCAAGAACACCTTCTGGTGTTCATCCGAACTCAGCAACAAAGATAAGAGTGACACATGGGAGGGAGTCTTCCGGAGTTGGTCAACTATTGCATATTCTAAAGTTTACATGTTTCTGAGGAACTCTTCCGCTTCCTCATTGCTAGCAGGCTTCTTCGATGGCAACCGTTTATTCCAGTTCAATTTGGACTTCTTTAGCTCTTCGGGGCTACGGTACTTCCTAGACTGATTCATTTCATTCACCTCTCTCATGTCCTCTTTTCCTTTGTAGGTAACCATCGTTTTGTTGTAGTTCTAGGGGACTGCAGTGGGATCTTTCATAGGACTATGTGGTGTACGGCTGATAACCACAGGCTCAGTCAGCCTTGGTGAAATTACCAGCTCCCGCGCCACATAAGTCCCTTTTGGCATATACAATCTTGGCACATTCAGCATAACCTTCCTTTTCTCGAATTTCTTGAGAGTGTTTAGTATGAGCTATTCTTTTCTCAGGGCCTTAGGAACATAGAGAATCTCGCTCTTAGCAGGTGCTGCTCTAGTCTTTGTTTTAACAACTCAAGGAACCGAAGTGACTTTCTTCTCGGTTTTGACCTGTTTCACCGCCGCTTTGGGTCTTGCCTCTGAATAGACGATGGCAATGATGGCTTTTAATGCTGGATCGAACTCCTGGTCATCACAAATCATTCCAATGACCGGCCCATAATTGTGAGCCGGTAATGGATTGTTAGTCACATTAGGAATCTCTTCGTCCCTTAGCACAATTCTTTTTTCTTCTATTAATCTTTTAACCGCTCTTTTGAGGGTCCAACAATCTTCTGTATCATGGCCTTCCACCCCTAAATGGTAGGCGCATCTGGTTCCTGCCCTGTATGATGAGGACTTGGGATTCTGGCGATTGGGAGGCACACTTTGTAGTAGACCCAGTTGGATTAACTGTTGAAGCAAACTTGAATAAGATTCACCAATAGGAGTGAAATTAGTCTCCTGAGAGGCTCACGAGGGCGTGGATTATGTTAATGTGTGTTTTGTGGTGGACAGGGATTATACTGAGCTGCGTAGGGATGGTTATTTCTGGGAGGTAGAGCTCGGGCTTGGTTGTAATGCTGTTGTGGCCGTGCGTAAGGTTGGGCATTCATCACCACATAATAAGGCGGTGCCACAGCATAGGCTGCATCTTGGTGCGGATAATAGTGTTGTAGTGTTCTGGGTAGCATGTAAGAGCAGTCAGATGATCGACTAGGCCCTCTTGATCCTGAAGCCATCATTGCTCCCCCCACCCCCCTCTTTTTACGATTGGACAAACCCCCTGAACCATTCCGGATGGCTTGGGAGGTGGCTTTCAAGGCTGCTTGACTCAATATTCGACCGGTTTTCAGATCGTTCTCTACCATTTCCCATATTTTGATTGCCTCAGCAAACGGTTTGCCCATAGCAGACATCATATTCTGAAGATAATCAGCCTCTTGGGCCTGTAAGAAGACTGTAACCATTTCTGTATCGTCCATGAGTGGTATTACTCTAGCGGCTTGCTCGTGCCATTTGATAGCATATTCTTTTTCAAGTTAGATAAGGAATTTCTCTCTGGAGCTATGTCGACGTTGTACTAGAATTGTCTGACAAAATCTCGGGCTAGATCATCCCATATATGTAGTGGGAGATTTACTTATCCATGTACCATTCCGAGGTGATTCCTGTCAGGCTTTCTCCAAAATAGGCCATCAACAACTCTTCTTTCCCTCCAGCCCCTCGTAGCTGATTGCAATATCTTTTTAGATGAGCAATTGGATCTCCTTGCCCATCATACTTCTCGAACTTTGGCATTTTGAAACCGGAAGGTAGATGAACATTTGGGAACATGCACAAGTCTGAATAAGAAACATTCATGGCTTGCATTTTTTTTAAGCTTTACTCCAAGCTTCTCATTTTTCGAACCATTTCTTCTTGGTCGGAGTTCCTTACTGCCCTTTCTTGTTAATTGGGGACTCATATTGTGGTTGTTAAGCGTATGAGTCTGGAGTAACATGAGTTATGTTCGGCTGAAATTGTGGGCCCTGGAAGGTGAATGTTGAAGGCTCAAAGCATGGCCTAGGCACTGTCGGCTGTGCCATAGTGAAGACCAGTGGTACAGAGAACGACACTGATGGTGCTCCTAAGAACGGTGCCTGGGGCGAACAACAGAAGGCGTAACGGTGAAGGATGATGTAGAAGGGTAACTAAATGGGACAAATAGGTTTGTCATGGGGATGTTGGTGGTTCCAACTGTCCTTGGGACCAGCTCGGGGAACCCGAGAATGGCGCTTGGCGGTTCCCTACCATTGGACCAGGCGTCCCACATTTCCAACATGCAGAGACGCAACATCTTGTTTTCTTCGGCAGTTGCCGTCTGGGGTTGTGAAATAGCCAGCTCAGGGCTATCCTCAGTGTTAATGATGCAGAGATTGCTTTCTGAAGCCATTGGGATCTTTCCTTTGGATCTCGTAAAACAGGGGTGAGAAGCCAGATTACCGACAAAGCCAAATACCTGGACAAGACCGATTTGCTATAGCACAACACCCTTGTCAGTTTGAGACATTTAACAGATAGTGAATCGCACATTGGGGATGCAATGCACCTACGCAATTAAACGTTTCTAAAATAATTTTGCCATGATTTCATGTTTCATCCCGGCTTTCACTATCTCTACTATTCTGTAGCTCTTCATATCTTGATTTCTTTTCTTTCTCCTTTTGTGGTTTTCGCTCTTTCATTTTTATCGCACTTTTTATTTATTTTCTCTTAGATTAATCAGGGCTATGATTGCATTCGATGAGGATTACCTACGTATCATGACGCCGCATGAATCAGACCATTACGTAGTTCAGGAGAATAACTGCGAAATGAAAGAAAAGAAAATATTTGGTTTTTTTTTTTTCAAAATTCCATTAATAAGAATCTTTTTGGTTTTTTTTTTCTATTACAAGGACTTTGAGGTACTGATGACTAAAAAAATCACACAGACTCAAAAGAAAAAAAAACAGACTCGACATGGACGAAAGGACAAACAAACTCAAGAAAAGAAAAATAAAGACGGAAAAGCCAAAAAATCAAAAATAGATAAGAGTCTCAAATGCTATTCCGGGGGCCGCGGGACATCAGTCAGTCTAGACGCGGGCCTGCATGCAATCTCTTCATGGAGGAATTCTAGATCGGCCATCATACGGAAAGCAAAGAATAGCACTAAGGCAAAAAACATAGATTTGGTCATACCCTCACATTCATGGCATTTCATTGCAGTGTAGTCGGCTATTTCTTTGATTTTCATTCTAATGACACCCTTTTCTTGGAGCAAGCGTCCAATTTGCTGTGCACGGGCTTCCAACACCTGCGTGGCTGTGTTGTTTTGGTCTTGCAACTTCTGTACGCCCTCTTCTAATTGGTAAATCGTGCATAACAATGTTCTCTTTCTGTTTTGAAGTCCGTTGTCTGCCGAACCATTTCATTTTTGAGGGTAGCCAGCTTTTCCCTTAAAATCGTGACTCCTCTATCATATCTTTCTTTCGATTGGCGGGCTGATCTTGCCTGTTCTTCTGCACCTTTTTCCAACTTTTCTCGAGCTTTTGCTAAGTCTTCCTCGGCCTTTGTTAAACCAGCCACGTAATCATGCACTTTTCTCCTTAACTTGCTTACGATTCTTTCATCCCTCTCACTTCTTACTGGCATTTCGGCGGCTATTTTCATTTTCCGGATCTGAGCTCAGAGGGCTTCGTTTTCCTGAGCCAACCTTTTCTTTTCTCCTTCATCCTCAGCAACTTGCAACCCACTATTGAATTTGATGGTTCTGACTTGATCTTCTAGTTTGCTTATGGTGGTCCGATATTCCTTCTATTTGGCTAACCAAACCTACTGTTCTTGCGCTGCATCGATAAATTCTTGGATATGGGGCCTTTTGGTCGTCCTTTCAGATTTGTCATTTGTTGTGATTCTCTTTCCATACCGAGCAACATAACCAAGTAAGACCGCGCCCTTGGACAAATCGCGTACTCGGGTGTTTGCCCTTAAATACTGGCATTCGCTCCAAATTTGGCGAACCACTTCTTCAGGAAATTGGGCATCAGAGCGGATTTCAACCACATGAGTGCTCATTCTGCACATTTATTAAATTAGGGTGACTAGGTTAAAACATGTGAATCTTGTTTAAAAACTGACCATGAAAAGATTTTTTTTTTTTTTGCAAAATCCAACTGAAAACAAATCACGGCTACTTCTGCAAATACGGTCCTTCAACACTTCGTAAGGAAGATTTTAGGGTTGTGCTTGCTAAGTTGCCAAAAATTGGAAAAAGGGACCATAGGTGACTATTCTTGCAAAAATGACATTCTGGCATCCCGTCGGGACATTTATGGCTATTTGGACAAAAAGACTTCACCTAACTTTATTTATGACAAAATGACAGCATTTCATATTTTTTGGTTATTTTTGCAAAAGCGGGGCTGAACCTGTTAAAGGTTGCCAACGTATCTCACATCCGGTGAGAACCAGACCCGTGTAGCGGTAAGTTTTGACACTACCGGAAAATATGAATTTTTGAGACATTGGCTTATTTTGGAATGAATTTTTCTTTCTTTTTTTTTTCAAAATTTCGGTAGAGTTTCAGAATTTTTTTAGATACCTAGATTTTCATAACCGGGTAAATATCTCTCTCCTCACTCTTGATTTTTCTTGTTTTTCTTTTCCTATTCTAGAAGTTGGTTAACATGCAGGCCGAAACAAATAAATGCACAAGTAGCACGTAAAATGCATCAGGATGGCCTTTTAATTTGGGAACACTTGTCTTAGACGGACCCAACCCCTGTGTTGAGTCCCCAAAGGAAAATGCACGTGATGCAAACAAACATTCCTACTAGGGATCCGGCATGAGGTTTTGTTATTATAGGTTTGAATCTTGGGATGTGTTGTTCTACACCTGGCTTACCCGAGTGGACAACTCGAGCCGGGAGGGGTGGGGGGAGGGGCAACGTATCGGGAACCAAAAGGCTATCCGGCTTTGTAACTGATCCGATCCTCGTTCTAAATTAGGGGTGTGACACTCTAACAAAAAAGAAGTCACGCCAGTGTGCGCTTCCCAGAAGATTTAGAAGACTTAAAGAGAAGAAGGGTGTCGTAACGGTTTATATACAGTTCACGCAATATCAAAGCGGTAAAAAGCGGCAATTAGCACATTAGCCTCAAACAAGTAATATCATACAATCACAAGTAGCCAAGAATAATAATTGTCTAAGCTCGAATTCTGAAGCCTGAACCAGAGATTTTGGGTTTGAGCCCCAGCAGAGTCGCCGGAGCTGTCACACCTCCTTTTTTCCCGAGGGATAGGGAATAGGAAGTTTTTCCAATTAAAGTGACATTAATCAAAATAGAATTATTTATTTAGATTCACCACTTGGAATAATTATTGTGGTGTCCCAAGTCACCGGTTTATTTTAAAATCTCAAATCGAGGAAATTTGACTCTGTTTTTACGGTCCATGAACACAGAAGACCAGGTAAAAAATTCTGTTAACCCGGGAGAAGGTGTAAGGCATTCCCGAGTTTTGTGATTTTAGCACGGTCGCTTAAATATTAATAATTAGCCTAATTATCTGATTAATTACACGTTTAAAACCCATTGCATTTTTTTACTTTCTAGCCGCTTTTAATTATTTATTTAACCGCTTTTAGTATTTATGGGATTTATTTAAATAAGACGTGATGTCGCGCACTTATTATTTTTGTACACATTGACACATTGCGGATTGCGTTACGTGAAATGCATCTGCAATTTACAACTTGTTTATTATTATTATTCGAAGTTGTGGTCGAGTCGCGTGAAATGCGCACTCGAATTGGGACTTATGTATTGCAACTATGCCATGGGAACCGCACCCATAGTCACAATGATTTATTTATTAATCGTGCCTAAGGCAAATAGTGCATTTGAATTACTTTCCTAAACTAATTTGAGATTATTGTGAGGCCAAAAGTTGTGTAAATCACTTTGTGGATGAAGTATACTAATTGATCACTATAATTTAATATCGAGATGAGCTATTAGAGTATTTGTGGTTTCGAAGTTATGAGGCATTCACCTATTATGAAAAATGGGCCATCACAACCAGTTGAGGTATCACACAAACAAAATGGCATAGAGCATAGTAGATGTGGTGAACATTTCAGATTAATCTTAAAGTAAAAACATTGGTTGCTAATCAAATCAACACATAGTGAATCTTAAAGCTCAAGTTAACATATGTGAATTGTGATTTCATAGAAAAATCAGATTCGGCACTAATGAGACAGCTTTAACACAAAACTTGAACAGAACAAACATCATACAAGATATCTAAATCTATAAATGGGTGATTCAATGCTCATTTTCATTGAAGAACATTCAAATACAACAAGAGTTTTATGTGTTTAAACTCTCTGCCAGGAGAAAGCAAATGTGAAATACCCCAGCAAAAGGCTGAGCACTAAAGCTAAAGCTCAGCTACAAATTCAGCAAAAATAACAACATCAAACGGCACTTTTCAGGACTCCAAGACCACTCGAACTCCCACAACTTGAAGTAGAAGAACAGACATTAGATTAGATTTGGAAATCATTGAATGAGTGTGACCAACTGGTGATCAAACTCACCAATTCAAACACCTGTACCTTATTGCACTAATGGGCATCAACTAATCAGACTACTACATGAAAATTGATTTTTCTTTTATAATTACTTATGTTCAAAGTAAGGCTAAGTAGAATGTGCAACAGACATCAGTAAAGCAAACATCAACACGCCTAAAAGGAATCATAGACATTCATAAACAAACATAGCAACGGAATACATGCACTAGACCAACAGATTTTTATTCATTGATTCAAACTGGATAATTACAAAATGTAGACATACCTATATGTAGAAAATCAGCGATTAAAAGACCAAATAAATATTGAAAAACCCGAGAATGAAGCTCAGCAGTGATGGACTAAAAGAACATCCCCAGAATCAGATGAATACTAGCTCAAAAAACCCAAAAAAAAGGGAAGAATCACCTCAAAATCAATCAAGAAAACACTCAGCTTAAGTTTTCTTTCATTTTCCTCTAGAATTTCATTCACTTTTTCTTTTGGTTTTCTCTAGCCTAGTTTTTAATTTTCAGACAGTTTTTTAGGATGAGTCTCCATGATCTTTGTATCTGCTCCATGAGTGTATATATGTTGAATGTTGAGTGAGAGAGAGCCTAATGAGGGGAGGAATATGTCAGCGTGAAATCAAGGGAATATCATAGGGAAGGGGAATATTTTTTAACTGAAAACTGCTAGGTATTTCCTTCTAGAAGTTAAATACCTACTTAGATCTGGGGCAAGTGACCTGGCCAAACGGCCCAAAACAGAGCAAACCTGACCTTAGAAAAAAGCCTACTTCAAGAAGACAGAATAAAATTATTGTAATTTGATACTTAATTATAATCAATAATTTAGCTAAATGCAAACCAAAACTTAACTGAACATACTCACAATCAAGCTAAATCAATTCATTAATTAATCTAATTGATCATGCAATTAAAATGGAAACTTAGTTAACAATCCGAAAAGAAAAGAAAAACAAAAAAAAAAAAGAATAAGAAAAGACGAGAAGGGAGAGATACTAGTTTAAATCTTAAAGAGACCAGTGAACAAGGCAAACCGGTGAGCAATGGTGGTGATGAAGTCTGGCCGTCAAAGATGAGTTGACGGGACTCCGGTTATAATTCAAAATGGATCAAAACTTACCCAAAATGATTGCTCTTGTTAAGATCAATCGATTCGTGTGAGTTTCAAACCAAAACAAACAAAATTACTGCAAAAATCAACAAAATGTAAAACGAGATTTTTCCTGGAAATCAGATCTGTTAATATCTAATTTTGGTAAAGATTTCGGGCAAATTGACAATGGATTTGGATTGAGGAGGGGTTAAGGACTGTAGGGTAAATATTTGGGCGGATTTGGTGGTGGTGCCGCCACTATGAGATGGTTTCAGTGGCAGCTGTTATGGAGAATGGAGGAGATGAGGAAGATGAGAAATGGATAGGTTGTTAGGGTTTGAGGGGGTGTTTGGTTCAGACACTTATATGATTTAGGGAGATGAGTACAGGGCTGTTGGATGGGATTGATCGAACGGTGGATATCAAATGGACACTAAACGGCGTCGTTTGATATTAAAAAGGAAACTGGCTCGGATAATAGGAGTGGGTTGGACGAGTTTGGGGAATTTTGGGCCACCGGGGTCGGCCTAAATGGTATATGAAGCATAAACATCCCTCCTCTCCTTTTCTTTGTTTCAATTTTAAAATTAACCCACTATTAAGATGCCCAATTAACCTTTTACACAATTAAACCATTAGAACCAAATTATCTAAAAATTAAATAATGATCATACTAATTGAATTGTTAACTAAGATGTAAAGAAAAAATTACTAATATATTTTTGTTGTAATTTTCATTTATTAATTATATGATTAATAAGTAATTAATTCCTAAAAATACAATTAAAGCCTAAAATGAAATAAAATGAAGATTTAAAATTTTTTGTGGTTTTTCTATGACTTTAAGATATTAAATATATAAAGAGAAATTCCTAGAATTCTCAAAAAAAAAAAAATTCAGAAATAACTTAGAAAATTGTTTCTTGTGGATGTTTTAGGAGTATTTTCATAGGGCAAAAATTACGTGCTCACAATGTATGTTCGTTATTTACTTCAACTCTCTAAGCTTGCGCCTTACCTCGTACAAGACGTTGTTTGGGAAGAATTGTCGCTTGAACTTGGCCTTTAACTGATCCCACATGCTAATTATACATAGACCTTTCTCCACGTCGTCCATCTTCCTTCTCCACCATAGCATGGCGGTCTCTGACAGGTACAACAAAACAGTGTTGATCATGGCATCGTCGTCCCTCACTTTGATGTGCCTGAAGTAGTTCTTCAAGTTTCATAGGAAGTTCTCCACTTTTTGTGCATCACGAACACCTTTGAACACCAGGGGTTTGGGAGCCTCGATCTTGGCCTCCCTTGTCATAACAATATTGTTGGCTGCCTCGGTCATGCCAGCACGACATGCTCCTCGAGTAACTATATCTTTGTCTTCATGGCATCGATAATACTCAACGCGTCCATGAATCTTCACTCCAAGGTAGTGATGGTTTGCCTTAGCTCCATCTTAGTCTGTGTACGTCCCTCCAAGTCATTTCGATATACTCTCAATATCCTCAAGAGTGTGGCCCTCAAGAATGCTCAAGGTGCATTCCATTTTCCCCAAGCATTAGCCAAAGATTATCACGGTATCCATCCCCGCATTCACCTTCATAACCCACTCTTTACCGAGCGAGACGTCCTCGGGTTGGCCTCCACTTCATCCTCGCTCACCTCAGTGGTAGATGGTTCTTGGGATGTAAGCCCTTCATTTGACATAACCTCGGGCAACACCTCCTGGCTCTTGTTGGTGGTATTTCTCTTTTTGTTATGGTCCTTCTTGCCAGCATTATTCTGGATGATGTTTGGGTATTGGCCACGTTAATTTCTTCGGCATTCTCCATTCGGTTAGTTGCAACCTTGCTGTGATACCATATTATCACGTTCTTAGTCTTGAACTAAGCGAACGTGCATCATTGAACAACTCGCTCACGTTCTTGCACAATTTGCTCATGATCTTGCTATGCCAAGTTCGCCTAAAATACTACACTCAAATTGCTAAGGAAATGCTAGATAAGAAAGATAAGAGAATTTTGCTAAAGAAGCTTTTGTATCGTATAAAACTTGATTGTTTTGCTTGGTGAGTTTCAAATGAATGGCCCCTTTTATATACTAGTCTCCAATGCGCTATTGTGTAAATATTGATTGTTGCATAAGTCTTCTATATTTATGAGATAATGGCTTTCTCTAAAATTCTTTCAAGGTTAGAAGATTTCAGGGACTTTCCTAACAAATCCATAAGGATATTGTGTCTTCCAAGGAAAATATCCATATTTCTCTAGAATCTTTTCACAAGTACTAGCTTTCCTCCTATGTAAGCTTCCAAATGGCATCAATATATGACAAATGATACCTATGTGGCATGATGACATAGCAGGCTTCACAAACCAGGCCTAAAAACTGAAGCTTCATGTTTCAGCTCATGGCTGCAATGACTAAACTTAGCGCTATAGTGATAACCTTGGGCAAGTATTCTGTCGATCCATTCCTTTCTCCTTCACAAAAATTCTCTGTTGCAGCATAAAGAAACGCTGCTTAAGCCCTGAACTCCAACTTTTTCAACCTCCAATATTGATATTTTAAGTATTCCCACATACCTATATGTACTTATACACTTCTCAATTATTGTGTAAATATTTTTATACACTTCCACAGAATTTCCAGGGTGATAGAATCCTAACCTCAACTTGAAGACTTTTTATATTTTTTTTAATTTTATTTTTTCAAATGCAACTGTATTTTTACCAACATAGAACTGCTATCTCTGTTAAGCAACAATAGATATATATCAATTCAACATCTATCAAATATTTGAGTCAATATCACTATTCTGTGGCAATGTTCTTGAAGTCTCAGTTAAAATGCAGTTAATCAGTTTACTCATTTGATTGATATAATAAAAATAAATGCTATAAAAATATAAATGAGGATAAAATATGTTCTTTTAGCGCATATTTCCAACAATATATAGATCACTAATTTTTGAAATAACAATACTTGTTGGAACACTTCTCCAAACAAGTCTCTCTTTGCTTGTCATCTACATCAAACTTAGAACACTTACCCAAAGCACAACCAATCTTACAATAGTAAATTTGATATTGCCTATTCACAGG
This sequence comes from Nicotiana obtusifolia, assembly GCA_002018475.1. NCBI lineage: Eukaryota > Viridiplantae > Streptophyta > Magnoliopsida > Solanales > Solanaceae > Nicotiana > Nicotiana obtusifolia. Next base: position 23,193 of record MCJB01053072.1, read on the forward strand.
TACAACACAGTGATTTATACAGTCATTGAAACATTCTTGATCATTGCCACACTCTGCCTTGCATCTATGAATGCATCTTTGTACATCAGTTTCCCCTTCTGCAGCAAAAATCATCATCAATATGATTGCAATCCCCAATCCCAGCTTCATGTTTGCTGCTTTTTCCGTTTCTTGTGTAATTTGTATTTCAAACTTCTTCTTCTTTTCTATCTGAGAAATTGATTTGACGGTGATGTTAATCTGTCATGTTTAAATAGAATGATATAACTGGATTATGGAAATAAGATTCTTGGAGAAAATCTAACTAATTATGCACAGTAATTATCATGTTACTTAAAATGACTAGAACATAATTATTTTCGGACTAATTATACACCACATTTATCATGTTACTTAAAATGACTAGAATATAATCCAATGGCCTTAATTTTTATCCTTTTTTTTTAATTTTTGACTAATAGAGTAACTTTAAGGAAATTTTTGTCGAAGTATTTTCCGTCCATTCGATATGGAGTTATTGTCAAAATCATTAGAAAAAAATAAGATAATTCGCTAACACTAAGGATATGAATAACTAAAAAATAATAAAAATGGTCCCTAATAGTTGGGATAAGTTCAAAGTAGTACCTTTGATCGTCGCAGATATTAAATAACTCTGATTCGTAAATGTTCGTAAATGCGAAAATGAAAAAGAACTGAAGTTTTCATTTGTGAAGGGTTTCCGTATAGGAGGACCTTATGCTTGGCACACCTAAGAACCAACAGTGAATCGAGCGTCAAAAAAGGGAGCAAAAGAACCAAAATAAAAAACACAAAAGCAAAAAAAAGGATAAAACAAACTTTATAGTTTTCAGCGCAAGTAATCCAAAATCACAAGAACAAAGCAAAGCTTATATATACACACTACACCATCGATGAATACATGGCAGTATATGGACAAGCGAATCATGGATCTAACAAATTCACAGAGCAACAATGACTTCATCAACCCTCACGAGGACATTAGCGGCAGTACAAAAGGGGAAAGTATTGCTGCGAGTTACGAATTCCACCCGATTCGCCCAACTGGATCATCGCCGCCGAAATCTAATATTGATTCGGGTCATACTACTAGGGCTTGGAATTCTGCTGAATTTAAAAGCAAAATTGCTAGCGTCAGAGTAATCGCTCCTTCTCCAGTAGTATTCTGTATTTTAAAGAATATTACAATTTTTTACTTATACGGATTTAAGTTATGCCCTGATAGTATAAAATCAGTGAATTTTAACATGTGATAGTAGTTTAGTTATCATTTTACCAAATTATCAATTAGAGTGGAAGTATATACATCGTTAGTGTAGGTAAGTTTTACAATATATGACCATCTTTACCTGTTGTAGCAAGTAACTTGTCTTGCCTTATTTTATAAAATTACAAAATAAGGCACATTTTAAGGAGCCTTCTTATAGATATCCTTTGATGACCTGATAGTATAAAAAATTCTTTACACATACAGTGATTTTACACTATCAATGATTTTTAACCTTGGATAACTAGTTAGTTGTCATTTTTACGAGGTTACTAATTAATGCTTATCAGGAGATTTACATGTAATTACCTAATAAAAGACCTGATTTTGCAAGTATTTTTTACATCGTTAACGTATAGAATTTAAACTCGAACTTATAATGTACTATATTTTCAGTAGCAGTATAGGCACACTAGTATTCTGCACCCACTAGCTTAATATCCTGAATCTGTCTTTATCAATGCAATGAACACTTGCTCTGTTTGATTCTCTTGTATGGGCTTTGGTTGATGACTAGTTTTGATTTCTAGTTGTTTTGGTGTGGAGTTTAGATATTTCTCTATTTGTTGCGTCCTTTGTAGGTCATTACTGTTGTAGTGCGAAAATTTTGACTTTGCTCTGAGAATTGGTATTGAAGTTTGCTCTGTTATAGCTCTGTCTGAATGGTTTTGGTTATTGAACCGTATTAATTTAGCTTGTTGTGAACCACTTTACCATTATGTGGTCACTGACCTTTTTGTTCTGTTTGGGCTACTGTCGGGACTACAATAGTTAGCTTCAGTTCCAACTTCCAAGCAAGTTGGGTTCTGGGCTTCTGGCACATCCAGATGATGCACCAAATGAGATAGTAGTGTATCATATAAAAACAATCTTTTGCTTGGCGTGTTTTATGAGCAAGAATGGTCAACTTGTAGTTATCCAATATTCTTTTGCTATGAGAAAGATTCTTAAATTAAAAAGCATCAGCAAGGAAAGGACGTGCGATACTCCTCGTATCATAGTCGCTCTAATTTCTTCTGGACCTTATGAGGCAGTATCGTTCTTTTTTAATCCCTTTCTCATTTCACTTCTATTTTATGTGTGTTCTGCTGAATCTGGTTGGATATCTACTTGCTTTATTGGGCAAGTTTACGGAACTATACATAAGTTCTGTCAATGATATGTATCTTGTATTGTAATTAACGTAATTTAATGCAAAAATTATGGTTCTCTCGACTCACTTGCACCGGCCAAACTCATTGCGGATAAAGATCTGAGCATTGTTGATTCATCTTTGTTATTTGAAATTAATCGTACAGTGAAGAAGTACGCTGATAGTCTTCTACTTGCAATAGAGAGCGTGAGTGCTGGACTATAACAAGTAGAAACTCGAAGTCACCAGATTGAAACTTTTCTTGATGACCTCAAGCTTTCTGTTGATACCAACCATGAGAGCACTGACGGAAAACTGAGACTGGTGGAAAATATTTTCAGAGAGGTATCATCTTTCATATAACTTCTTGTATATGTTTTGACTAAACTGCTCTATGAGCTGGGCAAGTGTAGGCTGCATTGTTTTATCCTTTGTTTATTATATATCAGCTTCTTTTATTTATAGATTTAATTTTTCCGGATTCTTGCCCATTTTTACACTAATCTTAGGAAAATTGCACTTTGCCTCTTGTATTACTGGCTCATCTTTGTATGGGGTCGAACTCGGGACCACCTACATAGGGACAAATCAGGCTCAAGTTTATACGGTTAGTATCAATCGTAGTTCCTGCTCGGTAAACCGGGGTCGAGATGTCAAAGATTGAAGAGCGAGACCGAATAACATCGAAGCAAGAATATCAAGATATCAAAGATCGAAGGTCGAGACCGAACAACATCGAATCGGAACATGAAGCCATGGTATCCGAGATGAACCTATCAAACTCGATTCCGGGAAATGCCTTAGGGTAAGCTATCAAATTTAAATGACGAAATGACCAGAAATCTCGTGATAAGTAAGCATCTCGGCGAGAATTATGGCATCAATCAATAAGACCGTTAAATCAGCACATCAAGAAATATTTTACCTTGTAAACAGGTTCTTGCCTTGTATAAAAGATTATCCCTACGCTATATAAAGGAGCGGTGTAATTGTTCTAAGGCATCTCAGAAAACAATCATCAATACAAAGAAAAGAAATCTGCTTCTGTTATTTTATACATTATTTTATTCGCCTGTTTTCATTCATATTTATTGTTCATCTTGGAAGAATCAGTCAAGGCCAAGATTATCTAAGGCTTGTGGTTTGCGTTTCCTCTCTATTTATTTACTGACTTTAATTTCCATTATATTATTCGTTATTTGTATCAAACTAAATCACGTATTCTTAAAACCACGTATAAATTCAATTGTTATCGAGGCGAACGATAAAAAGGTGGAAACGTACAACTCCAGGGTGGATCAAATCCTAGGAGCACCCCCGATATTAAAGGGCCTGGATTCCAAAAAATTTGTACAGAAACCTTTCCCATCGAGCGCCACTCCAAAACCAATACTCAAGAAATTCCGCATGCCAGAAATCCCCAAGTACAATGGAACAACCGATCCAAACGAGCATGTGACCCCATACACATGCGCTATAAAAGGGAACGACTTAGAAGACGACGAGATCGAATCCGTTCTTTTGAAAAAGTTCAGGGAAACCTTGTCGAAGGGGGCCATGACATGGTATCATAACTTACCCCCTAATTCTATTGACTCTTTCGCTATGCTTGCAGATTCCTTTGTAAAAGAACATGCAGGCGCTATCAAAGTAGAAACGCGGAAGTCGGACCTATTCAAAGTCAGACAAAAGATAACGAGATGCTCAGAGAATTTGTATCTCGTTTTCAAATGGAGCGAATGGACCTGCCACCGGTCACTGACGATTGGGTTGTTCAGGCCTTCACCCAGGGGCTTAACACTCAAAGCTCGACGGCTTCACAGCAACTCAAGCAAAACTTGATAGAATATCCTGCCATCACATGGGCCGATGTACATAACCGCTACCAATCGAAAATCAGAGTCGAAGATGATCAACTTGGAGCCCCTCCGGGATCCATTTATCCCGTCAGAACTCATGATAGAGTTCGAAGGGAGATTTATCGTGAACCGAGACTAAATAGAGATCGGCATCGACCATATCATGGGGATAGAAAAATCACTACAGCAAGGCAAAACTCCCCAAGACACGAAAGGAGAAACGATCAAGGTCAGAATAACCGAGGGCCCATAATTAAAGGCAACTTCGAGAGAACCACCGGTCACCAAGAAGCACCACGTTTATCGGAATACAATTTCAATGTTGATGCGGCTACTCTCATATCAGCTATTGGTCGCATCAAGGACACTAAGTGGCCTCGACCACTACAATCAGATCCAGCCCAAAGGGATCATAATCTGATATGCAAATATCACGGTACTCACGGACACAGAACAGAAGATTGCCGACAATTGAGAGAAGATGTGGCAAGGTTGCTCGAAAACGGACATCTTCGAGAATTTTTAAGCGACCGAGCGAAGAATCATTTCGAAAACAGAAATTGATAGGAAAACCAAGAAGAGCCACAACACACGATTAACATGATTATCGGCGGAATAGATGCCCCTCAAAGTTTGATGCTGAAACGCAGCAAGATATCCATCTGCAGGGAAAAACGCACTCGAGATTATGCGATGGAGGGAATCTTACATTTTAGCGAGGAAGATGCGGAAGGGATTATGCAATCTCACAATGACGCGCTAGTGATATCTGTGCTTATACACAGAATTAAAAGTAAAGCGTGTAGTTGTCGACCCAGACAGTTCTGCCAATATAATCCGGTCATGGCTCGTAGAACAACTCGGCCTGACGGATCGAATTGTCCCTATAGTCCGAGTACTCAATGGGTTCAACATGGCATGTGAAACAACCAAGGGCAAAATAACGTTGCCGATAAACACTGCCGGAACCATTCGAGAAACGAAGTTTTGCGTAATTGGTGGAGACATGAGGTACAATGCTCTATTCAGGAGACCATGGATCCATGACATGAGAGTCGTGCCTTCGACGCTGCACCAAGTACTGAAATTCCCATCACCCGATGGAATTATAACGGTTTATGGGGAACAACCGGCTGCGAAAGAAATGTTTGCGGTGGAAAAAATAACACCAGTACCAGCAGTTCCTTCACAAAGGGTCGAGAACAAGATAAAATAGCAATCACAGACATCATCCTCGAAAATCATAGATAAACAAGAATATCTCGAGGATGACGATTACGGAATCCCCAGATCTTTCATCAGTCCCAATAAGTCTGATGCTACCAAATCGATGATTGAGGAACTCGAGCAAGTCTCACTCCGAGAAGACTTGCCGGAACGAAAGGTATATCTGGGCTCGGGCCTAAGCTCCGAGCTCAGGACAAAATTTATCCAATTTCTTATAACTAACAAAGATTGCTTCGCTTGGTCCCACCTTGATATAACAGGTATACCACCGGAGATAACAACTCACAAGCTAAGCCTAGATCAGAAGTTCCGACCGGTCAAGCAAAAGAGGAGGCCTCAGTCCGAGATCAAACACGCATTCATCAAGGATGAGGTAAGTAAACTTCTAAAGATAGGGTCCATTCGGGAGGTTAAATACCCGGAATAGTTAGCAAACATAGTAGTAGTCCCTAAAAAAGGGATGTGTAGATTATAAGGATCTGAATAAGGCATGCCTAAAAGATTCTTTCCCTTTACCCAACATCGATCGCATGATCGATGCTACCGCTAGCCATGAGACCTGTTGCTCCCTAACGCACACGCAAGTATACGTGGTCGACAAGTAATATAGGACAAAGAGTCCGGATTATCGTACCCAAAGGACTTAAGTTCACTACTTTATACCAACTAATATCGTTATTTAATCAAGTAAGGATCAAGTTTAGTGTTTGGTTTAGTCTAAATTATAATTCTAATTTAATCTAGGAATTTCAAAGAACAATTATGTATTTTGTAATCAATGAAGCAAAGATTCCAGAGTTGTGATTATATTGCCAATCCTATTGCGTTCCACTTGTTTTTATCGTTCAAATAGTTAATGTAAGATTGCTAATCAATCGATAACGATGCTCATAGCCTCCTTCCGAAGTACTATTCGCCTATTCCTAACAAGATTAATGCCTATATTCCTATGGAATTAATCTAGCAAGAATGCATGAAGAACACGATTTATGTAATTAAGCATGACAATTAAGTATATTTCTATCTTAATCGCGAATCCGCTCTTTTTAACAAAGTTAAGAACATGCTTTCTTCAATTCTTATTCTAATCTAAACATAGTTTTCCCAAACATAGCATAGATAATTGATAGAACTTAATCGAT
>MCJB01053073.1:0-12510 GCA_002018475.1 Nicotiana obtusifolia
TTAAGAATGCAGGAGCAACATATCAACGCCTAGTAAATAAAATGTTTGAAAAACAGCTAGGTAAAACGATGGAAGTTTATATCGATGACATTTAAGTCCCTGCGAGCAGAGGACCATTTAAGCCATTTGCAGGAAACGTTCGATGTTCTGAAGAAATACAACATGAAATTGAATCCGGAAAAATGTGCGTTCGGAGTGGGCTCTGGGAAGTTCCTTGGGTTTATGGTCTCCAACCGGGGAATAGAAATCAACCCAGACAAAATTAAGGCCATCGAGGACATAACGGTCGTCGACAGCGTCAAGGCCGTACAGAAATTGACAGGCCGGATTGCAGCTTTGGGCCGATTTATATCGAGATCGTCGGACAGGAGCCATCGATTCTTTAATTTACTAAAAAAGAAGGACGAATCTCATGGGACGGGAATGCCAACACGCATTGGAGGAACTAAAAAGGTATCTCTCTAGCCCGCCTTTACTGCATACACCAAAGACAGGTGAACAGTTATATCTTTACCTCGCTGTATCAGAGATAGCAGTGAGCGGGGTCCTGGTCCGAGAAGAACAAGGTACGCAATTTCCTATTTATTACGTTATTAGGACATTAGGAGAAGCCGAGACCAGGTACCCACACTTAGAAAAACTAGCACTCGCCTTACTGAGTGCCTCTAGAAAATTGAAACCATATTTTCAATGTCACCCAATATGCGTGATGACGACCTACCCCCTTAGAAATGTTATGCATAAACCCGAGTTATCGGGTCGACTGGCCAAGTGGGCCATCGAGGTCAGCGGGTATGATATCGAATATCGATTTCGGACCTCGATAAAATCTCAGGTGCTGGCCGATTTTGTTGCCGACTTCACACCGTCGTTCATCCCCGAAGTCGAGAAAGATCTCATGATTAAATCGGGGACTCCTTCGAGAGTGTGGACTCTGTTCACAGACGGTGCCTCAAATTCGAAAGGGTCGGGGCTTGGTATCGTACTCAAGCCCCCGACCGGAAACACAATTAGACAATCCATTAAGACTATAAAATTGACTAACAATGAAGCCGAATATGAGGCTATGATCGCAAGTCTAGAGTTGGCCAAGAACCTTGGAGCAGAAGTAGTCGAGGCCAAGTGCGACTCTCTCCTTGTTGTCAACCAAGTGAATGGAACGTTCAAAATCAAGGAAGGGCGTATGCAAAAGTATGTGGATAAACTTCAAGTCACGTTACACAGGTTTAAGGAGTGGACCCTACAGCACATACCTCGTGAACAAAACAGCGAAGCCGATGCTCTCGCCAACTTAGGCTCATCGGTCGAAGACGAAGAAGTTGACTCCGAAAAAGTCGTGCAGTTGTTAAAGTCGGTGGTGGAGGAAGGTCATGTCGAGGTCAACTCAATGAGCTTGACTTGGGATTGGAGGAATAAGTACATAGAGTATCTCAGCTGTGGGAAATTGCCGTCCGATCCCAAAGAATCGAGAGCGCTTCGCACGAAGGCGGCCCGATTTTGTCTGGCCGATAATGGAACCTTGTACAGAAGGACCTTCGAAGGACCTCTAGCTATATATCTCGGACCGGGAGACACTGAATATATTTTGAAAGAAATACACGAAGGAGCTTGTGGCAATCACTCCGACTCCGATTCATTGGTACGAAAGGTAATTCGGGCTGCTATTACTGGAACGACATGGAGAAAGATGCGAAAATTTGTACGCAGATGCAGCGGGTGTCAAAGGCATGCACCGGTCATCCACCTACCTGCAGAAACATTACATTCAGTCATATCGCCATGGCCGTTTATGAAGTGGGGGATGGACATTGTAGGTCCCCTCCCTCGAGCACCAGGTAAAGCTCAATTTATCCTTTTTATGACTGACTATTTTTCTAAGTGGGTGGAAGCACACGCTTACGAGAAGGTTAGAGAAAAAGAGGTAATGACTTCATATGGGACCACATTGTCTGCCGATTCGGGATGCCTTCAGAAATCATATGCGACAACGGAAAACAATTCGTAGGCAGCAAGATAACCAAGTTCTTCGAAGACAATAAAATCAAGAGGATATTGTCAACCCCATATCACCCCAGTGGCAATGGCCAAGCAAAATCGACCAACAAAACCATAATCCAAAACCTGAAGAAAAGGCTAGTCGATGTTAAAGGAAAATGGAGGGAAATGCTACCCGAAGTCTTATGGGCATACCGAACAACCGAAAGAACTAGTACCAGAGCCACCCCGTTTTCCCTAGTATATGGCACCGAAGCGTTGATACCGGTCGAGGTAGGCGAACCAAGCATCAGGTTTCAACACGCAACCGAAGAGTCCAACCGGGAGGCTATGAATGTTAGCCTGGAACTCTTAGATGAAAGAAGAGAAGCCGCTCTAGTCCGAATAGCATCTCAGAAACAAAGAATCGAGAGGTACTATAATCGGAGAGCTCGTCTCCGATACTTCAGCGCGGGGGACCTGGTACTTAGGAGAATCACGCCCAACACCCGGGATCCCAACGAAGGAAAGTTAGGACCGAACTGGGAAGGTCCCTATGTTTTAGTGAAGGTCACCGGGAAGGGATCTTACAAGCTCGGGACTATGGATGGTAAGTCGCTGCCGAATAATTGGAATGTGGGCCACTTGAAGCGATACTATTGTTAAGGTAACTTACTTCGCCCTTTTTACTTTCTTTTTATTTTGTTTATCGGCACTGACACATGCAGGATAGGTCAATATCAAGCAAGTCAGCACAAGGTATTAGGACTGAAAGCACGCGTTGCACTCTTTTTCCCTTCGACCGGTTTTGTCCCAAATTGGGTTTTACGGCAAGGTTTTTAATGAGGCAACCGTATGTCATGCTAACATAAATCAACCATCCAACGGAACTTACAAGTCTTATATTAAACCCTAGAGATGTTTCGTCTATTCACTCCTATTTCGAGGGGGCTACATAAAGATCACTAGGAATTATTGTAAGGGTCAAACGGTCAGAAGAGCCGTACCCGAGTAGATCGATCTGATCCCCCTCCGTCAAATGAAGATGTATAAGCACAAGAATATTAACGAAGTCATTTGGCACCAACATCGTATTCTTGAGCCCAAGGGCTTTTTCAACTATCCTCGCATTATCAATAATTGACATTGGCAAAAGACGCACATTGAAACCGGAGGGGGATAAGACCTAACAAGGCAAACCCCGAAACCGGCTAGTCAGGCCAAGGCCTTGTTAAGTTAACAAAAACACGAAGGGAATTAAGACCGATCTAGGCTATCCCGGTTTACGGCCAAGGCCAAATTAAATTAAGAACTCAGAACTGACCGAAGTTTACAAGGGCAAGACTTCGACTATCCGAAACAAGGTTAAGGCCTAATCGGATTGATAGGGGTCTAATTTTTGCTAAGGCATGGCCCCGATTCGCGTACCAAAAAGCATAGCTTAATGGTCGGAAATAGAGCAAATAAAGCTCGTTTAACCCGTTCCGAATTTGCTATAAGGCTAAGGCCGAACTAGCTATTAACCGATTCAATCGGTCGCAACTTATAATCCTAGCTAAGGCGGGATATGACGAGGCATGAAAGTCAAGGAACAGAATCGAAATATAATAAAAGATGTTTTTACATAAGATGAAATTTTTACATATCCAGGCTACAAAATATCAATACAACGTCAATCTGAGCCATCTTCATCTCTTCAGGAAAGGTTTGTTTCCTCATTTCAGCCTCAATCTTTGCTGCCTCAGCAATATCGGAAGACAGATCGAGACCACGAGCCTGAAGCTCCTCAAGAACGGAAAGGCGAGTTTGCAACTGAGTGTGCTCAACCAGCGCCTTCGATTGCTCTTGAGTGACCTCGGTATCGGCTCTATACTGAGCTATCAAGTCTTCAGCATTGGCCTTGTTGGTGGCAATCTCCGATTTCGCTTCCTGCAGCTGGTTGGTCAGAACCACCCGATCTTGGGTAAGTGATTCAACTTGGAGCCGTTGGGATTCATTGTCCTTGATCAGAGCTCCGATTCTCTCCTGCGCCTCCGAGGCTTGTTCTCTTAATCGAGCTTGGAGAGCCTCTTCCTCCACAGTTAAAGTCTCGACCATGGCTCTCCACCCACTCGTTTCAGCTTTGGCCTCGTTCAGTTCAAACCGGAGTCGGTCCAACCGGTTAGTCATTTTCCCCAGTTGGTCAACACTAGTGGCATGCTCTCTCCTTACAAAATTAAGCTCGGCCCGGAGACTCGACATCTGACTTTCGAGCCGCTGACGTTGAACCTTTTCTTGTGCCATTCCTTCTTTGGTTCGAAGGAACATTTCATGATAAAGCACCGAAGACTGTGGGAAATTTGAATTAAACTGTCAGTGCGGACTTGGAATCAAAACATTGAGCATAGTTTAAAACAAACAAGAAAGCGTACCCTGTTCGATGCCTGTTGAGCTTCATTGAACAAGCAAGCCCAATCCACAGCATTCATTGCGGCTTGGTCTTCTTCAGTCACCAAGCAGTGGAGATAACTAGCTACGCCTACCGGCGCACCTAGTGCTAGGACATCCTCGGGGACGGTGAAGGTTATCACCCTCCTCCGATCAGGGTTCGAGCTGGGAGCGGGGAATTTATCGATCAATTTGATACCAGCCGACACCTTACTCGTCTCGGCTGGGGGACTCCTTCTAGGGACTTCAAGGCCGAAGGTATCAGCCGACAGCACCCCGTCGAGAAATTCTTCAAAGGTCCCAGCTGTGACCGGCACCTTGCTCGGTGTGTGCATCCTTGCATCTTGGGCATCATTCGGAGCTGCCTCTGAAAAGGAAGGTGAATGCACTATCTCCGGAATGTCTGAGGACCTTTGTGTCGCCGCTCCTGTGTCAGCCCGGCTCCCGGTCCCTGCTCCCGCTTTGATGTTCTCTTCTTGGGAGGCGCAGGTCTCCTCCACACTCGGCTCGGGGACTGCCCGAGGGGACTTGTCATTTAAGGTTTCAGGGCTCTTTTCCCCCTCGGAACCGTCACTCAGTTGAATGGAAGGGTCGGTAACTTTAACTTTACGAGCCCTCATCTTTTTCCTGCCTTTTTTCTTCTCAGGCTCAGCTTGATCGGGAGCCTCTTTCCTCTTCTTTCCTCCCTCTTTCCCCGATACGGAAAGGGGACGAGGAACTGCCCCACCAGTGGGTGCCGACCTCAACTCGGCATCCTTCGAGAGACCTGCAAAATGAATTTTCAAAGGGCTAAGTGTTGGTATCGATTGTCTTGGAATATATGAACGTTACTGAAGCTCACCATGATTCTTAGCCTCCCAAAGGCCCTTCGATATCTCTCTCTAGGCCTGTTCAGAATAGGACCTTTGGGCCACGACCTTCCTGACCCACTCCTATAAGTGCTGAATCGCGGCCGGTGCCTGGGAAACGGCTGCACATCACAAGACGTCGGTTAAACATTGGAAGAAAATAATAAGAGATCTTAGATGAAGAGACGCTTACGGTTCATGTTCCACTTTTCAGGGAACGGCATATTATCGGCAGGGATCAGATCGAAGGTCTTGATTCGAACAAATCGACTCATCCAACCCCGGTCCCTATCTTCATCAATGCTCGAGAACGGAGCCTTGCTAGCCAGTCGAGCAAGTTTTATCAGCCCCCCTCGGAACATTCGGGGACTGTATAATCGGAGTAAATGATCGATGGTGAAAGGGTGCCCCATCTTCGACCTTACCCACGAAAAAACGAAAGAGGTAAATTATACTCCACACAGTGGGATGGACTTGACCTAGGGTAACATTGTATCTCCTACAAAATTCAACGATTATAGGGTCTATGGGACCTAATGTGAATGAATAGGTATATACACTTAAATATCCCTCCACATGGGTGGTAATAGCTTCATTCGGGGAAGGGATTACCACATCTTTATCGGTCAAATGGCATTCAGCCTTCACCCTTTCAAGATGTCTTTGAGTGATCGAGCTAATGTACTGCAAGACTCGGTTCGCCTCAGCCAGGCACCGGGGAAGGCTTCTCGACTTTGAAGTCGGAGCCTATGAAGCACCCTACTGGTATAAAGGCTTTTAATGGAGGTTCCATGGAGGGTTCCTCAGTATGGACGGGCTCATCCTCTTCAACAGACTGAGCAGGGGAAGGTTGTTGTTTCTGTGGAACTGATTTAGAAGTTTTGGCCATGACGATTGAAGTAGCAGAAGCAAGAAGCAAAGGAGAAGAGAGGTTTTTCTGATGAAGAAGACTAGAAGAAACAAACTGTTTAGCAGCGTGAAAGTAAAGAAATAAACTCAAAGAAGGGAGGAAGCATTTATACTTTCCCAAAAAGCGGCGGTACAGAACACGAGGTGAATAAACATTAAATGCACGCATTAAATGCGCGCAGAAGATGCAGGGCTCTGCAGACGAGACAGATAATGATAATTAGGGTTTTACCATATTAAGGAGTCTTTCTTTTACCTATAAGAAGGGTATCTACCTTCATTGTAAGACACGATAGATACAAGTGAAAATACTAAGAACTGCTACTGTTTATTATCGAAATCAGTCATCTTATTCATATTTCATTATCAGCGATTCAATTACTACGGTTTGATTATCCCTTTCTATTTACTGTATTCCAATTATTTGTCATTATATTTTACATTGTATTAAACTAATTCACACATCCTTAGCACTACGAACAAATTCAATTGTTACTGGATTTAAGGGTAAACACACATCTAAAGCATCAGTATGTTCACAACTTGCCTTCTTCAATTACAACTAATTCAGAGCATCATTTAGTTTCAGCAAAAGCACTATAAAATCCCATGATGAAACATCAAATAACAAAAGCAAAAAAATGAAAAACAAATCTTGCTTTTATGTGAGATTATCACTGCAGAAAGTGGTTGCTGGTTTAGAATAACTGGTATCAAAGCTTTTGGGGTCATTTGCTAAGTGAAAAAATTATAGATCTTGACTCTTATTTAATATGGTCTTTAAATATTTAATGTTCAATATTTGGAGGATCAAATGAGAGTAATTTTTTTTTCTTCTGAATATCCTCTCACTTGTTCATGCGTTTTTTCTTCATTGAATTCCAGCCACTTATATTATTTAAGTTGGGATGAAGGATTTAATGGGTGGGGGATAATCTATACACCAAAATATAACATAAGTTAGACATATTAAGAAACTTAAATATAGGGTAGATATATCTTATTTTCGATAGTAAGTAGGTAAATATGGTCCTTTTCATTTTCGGTCCTTAGAAAGTGTTAAAGAAGACAAAGTGAGTCTTTTTGATTTGATATTATTTGACTAAATTAGTGGTTGCGTATCGTTTGTGTTGGTATTTGGAGAATTTACTTCAAATTTGAGATCATTTGAAAAAGATTTGAGATGGTTTTAATCGAATTTGGAATTGTAATTTTAAAAAACACTTTATGAACAATAAAGATAAACTTTTTCAACCGAATAGACTTTGGTAAATAATTTAACAGATAGATTGATAGGAGATAACACAAAGTCACGCTAATCCAATAGAGTTTGATGAACAATTGAACAAGCATACCATCATGCCAACATGGTACTGTTACAATTAACAAATAAGTCGAATGAATATTACACAAAACGATGCTAATATAATAGAGTTTGATGAACAATTGAACAATCACAAAATCATGCTAACCAAGTAGAGCTTGTGAACAATTAACAATATCGGTAGAATAAATATAACATAAAATCAATCAATTCATCATAGAAATTCCTCACAAACACTAAATGTGTATGGGTCCGGATGTTATTTTCTAAAAACATTAAAAAATAAGGATAATATTTAAAGACCAATCGCATATGGGATTATTCCAGCCAATCTACTTCTTTGCCATTGGAAAATAATTATTTTATGGTCCAGATGTTATTTTCTTCCTTTTTCTACTTCCACTTAAATCCATCTCTCTCTCTTTTCCTTTCTCCCTCCTCGAGCCAATATTTCTTCATTAATCTTCTTCATATGATTGCCATTAACTTTCAAGTGGCCGGATCTCCTCCATTAATAATACCTCATATCACTTTCATAGTTAGTATCTCACTGCTGTCGTGTGTTGTCTTTCACCGTAGATCCACCATAAGCCACTAGTCTAGAATGACTTTTCTTTTAAAATCTAGTATCTGAATGGTTTTTTTCTTAAGTTCTTCCCTTTTTTTCTCTTCCTTTTCTTTCTTCTTTATTTCTTTCTTTTGACGAGCGCAGAATACAAGACAAAATTAATGCTCCCTACTTAAAGATAGTATAGCAAAATATCGTTTCCATATGGATTGAATTTAAACATTTTTCGAGTAATTTTCTATCTTAATTGCTATCCAGGATGATCAACACTTGATTTGGAGTGATTACTACTACAACTCACTACTAAATTAAGATTACGACTGATTAGACTTGATCACAGAGAATGAGAGTTGAACTAAAACAGTTTGTAAACAATATGAGAAATATGGGTCGCAACAGGATAGGTGTAGGATACCTATTCAGGATCTAGCTCTGGTTGAGTTAACTTCTAATGTTTTAATGATCTCACGAATTCACTCGATAATCAACTTAAACATGAGTTCAGGATTCCTCTTTCAATTAAATCTGGACTCTACAGAATAAACCAATATGAAACACTGTGAAGATATGCAAGACCACGTTAATGGCGTAATCTTAGAAAAAAGTCTCTTGAATATTTTCCTAAATTAGTTTAATCAACAATTTGGAAAGCTCTCTCAATTACTTAGACGAACCACCAAATTAAACCAACCCAAATAATGCAAAAATAACCACCAAATTATTCTTCTTTCGATTAAATTAACTGGTAAATAAAGTTGCAATAATTCAAAGCTCAATCAACGTATTCATACAATTGAACCAGAGTTAAAACCACAAATATTAATCAAGCACCATATCCGTTAAACCCTATAGTAAACTATTTCATAACAGTGGAAAAAGTCATCTAAAAAAGGTTTAAAGACATATAGGAAACATCAACGTTAATGATTCGACACAAACTTTCGTATTGTACCGGTTGTTGGTTGAAATCTTGGTGAATTTTTGTGTCTTCTTACTTTAGTTACTCCTTTAGGTCAGAAGTCCCCTCAATACTATCCTTTCCAAGCCGAAGTGAAATATAGTCTAACGAAAGTGCACAGGCACGGTGCGCCGCGCTAATGAGGATATGCAGAAATTCTCCAAATGCGACGCCCCATGCGGCTCCGGTAGTGCAAATTTCTCATAGTAAATTTTTCTTCTCACTTTTCGATATACGGACTTAGTCTAAATTTAATCAACAATTTAGAAAGCGCTCTCTCTCTCTCTCTCTCTCTATATATATATATATATATATATATCTATATATATAAATAATAATTCTTTTTATTTCTTCCCAAATCTTTCAATCTTTCTTCCCGAATCTCTCTCATTATAGTCATCCAATAAACACTATTATTAGGTTGTAATTTTTATTTTTTTCTGGGGGCTTTCTAGAGCTTTGTGCTGAACTTCTGATTTGTTAATATTGAATTTTCTTGGAAACGTTATAAGGAATTTGAATATTGATTTTGGAGGTGTTTGGAGAAGATTTGAGGCAGATTTGAGGTGATTTGAATATTAAAAACTTGAGGTTGAAGAATATTCCATTCATAAAAAGCCTCTTTAATTTACCCTCACAAGGAAGGGGCAAGGTCAGCGTATATTTTACCTTCCCCAGACCCCACTTGTGGGATTATACTGGTATGTTATTGTTGTTGTTGGTTGAAGAATACCCCATTCATGTATCCCGATCTGTATATCCGTATATATTACGTCATATATCAGTATATAACTTTGTATATCCGCTTATCTCCTTTATATCATGCATATTGATATATATGTCTATGATAATCTTGTATGATATACACTGAATATACAAGTTTATGTATATGAATGAAAATCTTGTGTGAGATATGACGTGATGTACACACTGAGATACATCATCAAAAACTTATATTGAATATTGATGATTGATCGTGAATTTTTTGAATGAATCTTAATTTTGAAAAGGAAAAAGTGTGAAATTAGGAGTTGAATACTCAGATTCTCCTATTTTTAGTTAATTTGGTAAGATTTGGACATAATTTTTTTAAGCTTTAGTTGCCAATCCTAAGCTTTCTTAGAGAAGATGGGGGATATGAGAGTGAAAAATGTGAGAGAGAAGAAGAGGGAGATGTGAGTGATGAAGACGATATAGAACTGCTTCATACTAGTATGATTGGAGTGGATGGAGAGATTATGAGTGGAGAATACGAAAGTAAAAAATGTGAGGAAGAGGAGAGAGGTGTGAGTGAAGATGACGATAAAGTAGAATTACCTTTTAATGATGGCATGATTGGGGTAGTTAGGAGGATTATGACTATCAATTTGGGAAGTAATAATGAAGAACAAAGGGAGAATATTTCATGTTATGTGTGGGATAAAGGGGAAAACTTATTCTATGATCATTGATAGTGGTTGTTTTGCTAACGTGGTGAGTTCGTATTTTGTGAAAAAATTAGGACTTGCATGCATGAAACACCCTACTCCCTTAGACTCCAATAGTTAGATGATAGTGGTGAATGAAAGGTAAACAAATAATGCATAATTTCATTCAATGTTGGTACATATGAGGATGGTATTCTTTGTGACATAATCCCTATGCAAGCTTGTCATATCTTCTGGGTCATCCTTGACAGTATGATAGGAATGTTTTTCATGATAGAAGGAAGAATAGATATTTTCTTGAGTTTAATGGCAGGAAATTTACTCTTGCACCTTTATCTCCTTCTCAAGTATTTGAAGATCATAAGAGATTAAAGGAAACAACGGAAAAATCAAGGGGAGGGATAAAAAGTGAGCTTGAGGGAAAAGAAAGAAAAGAGGCCAAGAGTTAGAAAAAAAAGAGAGATGGCCGAGAGAAAGAGAGAGAGGGCAAAAATTTGAGAGAAGAGATAAAAAGGGGTTTGAGTGAAAAAATAGAAAGTCTTGGTGAGAGGAAAGAGGCTAAGGAAAGAAAAAAAAGAGAGTTTTTACATAAAAGCCAAAGAGTGTTTAAATACAAGAAAAGAGGGGTTGCCTATAATACTACTTACTTACAAAGAATCTTTAATTAATTCTGAGTTACTATCTTCTTCTTTACCAAATAGTATTTCTTCTCTTTTGCAGGATTTTGAAGATGTCTTTCCTAAAGATATTCCTAATGGATTGCCACTTTTACGTGACATTGAGCATCAAACTAATTTTGTGCCTAGATCACAAATCCCAAATAAGCCTGCTTATAGGAGTAATCTAGAAGAGACAGAAGAGCTTCAAAGGCAAGCTGAGGAGTTGCTTGAGAAAAGCTTTGTGAGAGAGAGCATGAGTCCTTGCTCTGTTCCTGTTCTATTGGTACCCAAAAAGGATGGAACTTGGAGGATGTGCGTGGATTGTAAAGCAATCAACAAGATAACGGTAAGGTATCGCCATCATATTCCACGTCTTGATGACATGTTGGATCAATTACATGGATCCAAAATCTTTTCTAAAATTGATCTAAAAAGTGGTTACCATCATATTCGAATGAATCCTGGAGATGAATGGAAAACTGCTTTTAAGTCCAAATATGGGCTTCTTGAGTAGTTAGTTATGCCTTTTGGGTGACAAATGCACCTAGCACTTTCATGAGATTGATGAATCATGTCTTTAAGGATTTTTATGGGAAATTTATTGTGGTGTACTTTGATAATATCTTTATCTTTTCTAACACTTTAGAAGAGCATGTAGAACACCTAAAACAAGTTTTTGAAGTTCTTAGAAAGCAAAATTTATTTGCTAATCTTAAAAAGTGTTTTGTGTGGATCGTGTGATTTTCTTGAGTTTTGTAGTTAGTTCTAAAGGAGTTGAGGTCGATGAAGAGAAAATCAAAGCAATAAAGGAATGGCCTAAACCTAAGAGTGTAACTGAAGTTAGGAGTTTTCATGGACTTGCTAGTTTTTATAGGAGGTTTGTGAAGGACGTTAGCACCATTACTTCTCCTTTAACTGAAGTTATTAAAAAGGATAAGATTTTACACGGGGAAAAGAACAAGATGATGCTTTTAACTTGTTGAAAGAAAAGTTATGTTCTGCTCCTTTGTTACAATTCCCTGATTTTTCTAAGTCTTTGGAAATTGGACGTGATGCTTCTGGCAAAGGAATAGGTATTGTTTTGATGCAAGATTCTAAACCTATTGCCTATTTTAGTGAGAAGTTTAGTGGAGCCACATTGAACTATTTCACTTATGATAAAGAACTACATGCTTTGGTAAGGGCTTTAGCCACATGGCAACATTACGTGTGGCCAAGAGAGTTTGTCATTAAAACTCACCATGAATCCTTGTAGTACTTGAAGAATCAAGGTAAGATGAGTAGGAGGCATGCTAAGTGGGTTGAATTCATTGGAACTTTTTCTTATATAATTTCTTACAAAAAAGGGAAAGAGAATGTTGTTGCTGATATATATATATATATATATATATATATATATATATATATATATATATA
>MCJB01053073.1:12679-33563 GCA_002018475.1 Nicotiana obtusifolia
ATATATATGTATGTATATATATATATATATGTATGTATGTATGTATGTATGTATGTGTGGAGACAGAGACACACGCGCGCGCACACATAAATATGAAGTGTATATAAGATGATAATGTAATATATGCTGTATATATGGTATATATAAATAATATAATTTATATGAAATGTATATACAAATTATATACAATTTATAATACGTATATGAGTTGTATATTCATAAGAGAATATACACAATTAACCATACATGTAGTATTTTGATGAAATTTTAGTTGTTCATTAAGGATATTATTTTTACAAACTTTGTTATGGTATGTAGACTTGGGATTTCTATGAGCTCTTCAGATTTTTTTCCGTGGTAGTGTTTGTGAGTTATTAAGTTCAGCTTCAAAATCAAATCTGAATGTTGAAGAAATATTATTATGGCTCTCAAAATGTTCTTTTCTCTCTCAAGAGTTTGAAAAAGAAGTAGAAGGAGGAAAGCCGAGTGGAGGACTCAAAATATAATCACGCCTTTTCTTGTTAACAGTAGTTTACTACTTCGATTATCTAAGAATATACAGAAATTTATGGGATTTTGAGAGGTATTTTTGGGATAGAGTGTGCAATTAGCTATCGTACTTTAGTCGTTGGGAAGTTTTAAGTACAATATGATTACCGAGTGAATTATTTTCTGTCACAAGGTGTAAATTGGATATCTGGATCTACTATAACATATTCTTCCCACTAGTAAATTAGTAAAATCTCCCAAATATAAAAGGAAGGAAAAGCGATAACCAACAGAAGAACGAAAAAATTTGTTCCATAAAAGATAAAAAGATTTAAATTCACAGATTTTGAAGTCCTTGTGATACTAATTATTCAGAAATTCTAAGTCAATAAAAATAGAAATTATGAATAGTAAGGCTAATTCAAGTTTTCTCTTTTGTTGTCAACCTAACTAAAGTTTATCTTCCAATTTATTGAAGAACAGTAAGTTACTTTGATGGTGTCTTGGGCTAAAAAATCAGAAACTTAAAAAAATCTTATTCATTATCAACCTTAATTTTTTGAAAGTTAGATAATTAATAGCATAAAATTAAGTAGAGATAATACAAACAAGATCTCCTCGAACTTTACTTATTTTTTAATTACACGTCTTTAATTTGCGGGGTCCTATGATCCCCTAAATTTGATCAAAGTGGAATCATCACCATCCCGAGAGATCAATATCAAATTTAAAACCACAAAACAAAACTGCACATATTTTTTCACGTAATTGTTCTTTCTTTTTCATGAAAAAAACATAATTCTTTAATTTCTTTTTCACTTGTATTTTCTACACACACCACCTACATATTTTTTAAAGGAAAATCCACGGATACTCTTCATGCACAACTTACATAAAAAGCAACTTTCTAGCACCATTTTAACGGGCCATAGTGACAAAAAGGGATGAAGTAACCAGTGCGTGAAGAATTCTACAATGTCGTAAAATGCAGAAGTGTATCAAATTAGTTGGTAGCACTTAATATAATTCAACAAAAGTCAGTTCTTAGCTATTGCCTACTGCCCTAGGAATTGCATACTAATTAAGATCTACTTAAAGTCGAAATATCGACTATTCCAAGCTTAAGATAAACAGTGCAAATATTGCATAAATGTTGAAGAAGAATATGCATGAACAATATTAAGCAAAGAGAAAAAGTTGTACTTGAATTTCGAAGTCTTATAGGTTTATAGAGAAGACTTGGATCTGATTTTGATAATGATGTACTTAGAATGCTAGCTCCTTTTGATTTCGTCACATCAGAGGGAGCAAATTCATAACCATAAAGATGACAAATTCTAAAAAATATCTTTAAATTCAGCCGAATATGTGAAACCTATGGCCTAGCCCGTATTACCTTCATGGTATGTATGGGATGCCTTCAAAGATGATTGATCGAGTTAAATTAAATTTCAGACAACGAACAAAGACACCCCTTGAGGACCTAACTAACAGATTTTGCAAAACATCTTCGAAGAAAATTTTTTCTGAGAAAATATTTTTCAAAACTCTTTTTCAACCTTCCCCACTCTATACCCCATCCCTATCAACCCACCCCACACCCCACCTACCCACCCTCATCCTAAATATTATTAATAGTACTTTCTTTTCATATTTTTTCATTTCAACAAATGAGTATTTTCTTTTTATTATATAAAAAAGTCTTTTTTTTATTTTAACAAAAAAGGTACTTTCTTTTCATGATGTAGGAAAAATATTTTCTTTCATTTCAACAAAATGAGTATTTTCTTTTCATGATTTAGAAAAAGTATTTTCATTTATTTCAATAAAATAATTACTTTATTTTCATGTTGTAGAAATAGTACTTTCTTTTTCAACCAAAAAAGGAGTGTTTTCTTTATAGTTATGGATCATAAAATTTTAACGTTATTTTGCGTAAAAAAGTAAAGCAACACATTAGTTCCTTTGGGCTTGTGTGAACTTTTAGAAGAATAATTAAATTGTTGAAGAAAATAGAGGTTGGGTATTTGGGGGTGGGGGGAGGAGGGGTGAGAGCAAGGAAACATGGGGATTTCGGGGGAAGGGGGTGAGGAGAGTAACATAAAAAAATATTTTCTTAAAAAAATATTTTCTACTCTCTAACCAAAAACTATAAAATATTTTTCGAAAAATATTCTCCATTCACCAATCAAACAAAGAGAAATAAGTGATAAACCACTCATTTTTCATGAAAATATTTTTCATAGAAAATATTTTCCTTAGTTTGTTATATACTTGAACTTTCTTTGTAAAGTTTTGTTGAATTTAATTGAAAATTATATTTTCATCACAGATCTATTAGTTTTGTAAAGTTTTGTTGAATTTAATTGAAAATTATATTTTCATCACAGATCTATTAGTTAAGAATATGTTTAGTCTTGTGAGAGAACTTCTAGTAAACATAAAATGAATTAAACTTAAATGAAGTAGTGACAATTAATATAGTCAATCCAAACTTTTTTAAAATTGAAGTGTAATTGTTATTGTTGGTGTTTATATTCCAGTACACCTTCCTGACCATTCATATCTTTTAAGAATCTATACATATACTGCATTATAATTTATTTTTAAAAAAAAAATAAATAAATAAAAAAGCCCTCTACGTAGTGGATGCATGCACAAGTGCTAACGATACTTCAGCAGCCTTATCAAGAACTGATTATCGTATTTCTCTGCAGTGGAGCTGCTTGTGCTTCAACTGGGGAAGGGGAATAGGGAGAGTCTTTAGGAACAATAGAGGGGACTGAGTTATGGGCTACATAGAAATATTTAACTAACACATCTTCTATTACAGCAGAAGTTCAAGCTCTTTGGCCGAAGTTAAGAATTGCTATTGATCATACTATATCCAATTGTGATTGATATCGACTCCACTAAGGTAATAAATATAATAAAAAATGGCAATTTAACTCATAATCGCATTATCTATGATTGTAGATCAATGATGGATCAATTGGGAAATCCAGCCACAAGGCATAGCTACAGGGAGCAGATGGCGGACCTTCTCGCGAAGGAAGGAGCAAAAAAAGAAAGCTTTGGAAATACTCAGTTTTTGGCTGTTCCTCTAGTGTTTGCTAACAAGACTGTATGAGCAGACATTTTAGGAACTGTTTTTAAGAGGAAAGTCAATGTTTGTAATATTGATGCAATTAATACTTTTGATACTAGCCAAGGGAACTCCGATTCCCTTCCTAATGATGTAATTTTGCAGCACCGTTGATAGTATGTTGATAATATTATAATATCCAGTTAACTAAAAAAAAAGATCATCATATTTTTCTTATACTCTCTCAGTCTCAAATTATCTGTCATATTTCTCTTTTACACACTTCTTAAAACAATATTAAATAGAAGACTTTTTTGATTGTTTTACCATTATCTATGACTTAAGATATAATCTCTCTTCATTTAATATTTACTCATAATTGAGGTATGTGGAGTCTTCAAAAACAATTAATATTAAGGGCAGAATAGGAAAAAGATAATTAATTTAGTCTTGAACTTCTAAAATGATAAATAATTTAATACAATTATTGTTAAAAATCACGACAGATAATTCGAGATGGAGGGAATAATTAAAAGAAAGAAATATATACTTAGTTCAAAATAATTTTTTCGTGAAATCCTTTGGAAATCTCATATTAAGGACCCGTTTGGACCTAGATTCCCAAATATTTTTTGAAAAAACTGATTTGGATAAAGTTTGATGTGGAACTGAAAATATGTTTGGACATGAATTTATTGGAAAGTTTTGACATGTTCTTTTTTGTGGTAATAAACTGTAAATGATTACCATAACACACAAAACCATTACACCTAAAGAGCACCTCTATCTCATAACCACCTTCTCCAGAAGGTATTGTGACCACAGAAGTCTCAAATAGTCAAAATCTAGTTACAAATTCTGTTAATCAACAAAGAACATCTATGAGCCCTCTTTGAAGATCTCAACATATCTACCCTCGCTTTAATTTTCTGTTGTATCTATGTATAAATATAATTAGTCTGTACAGTAATCCCTCTAAACACCTTTCAATTCCTAGCCCTCCATGTATGACATGTCATTGCACCATAAACAACAATCATAATTTCTTTATTGAACCTTTTCCAATGCTTTCTCTGAATGCTATTCAAAGTATCTGTTACTGTCATCGGGGGAATTCTACACCCTGTCCATATTTGCATTTCATTTCTAAGTGTCGCAAACCAACTGCATTCCAAAAATAGGTGTTGGTATGTCTCCTGACCAACCTCTTCACATAAGCAACTATGCATATTAGTACAAGGAATATTCATCTTCATTAATCGATCTTTGGTCAAGAGCTTACCTTGCACAGCCAACCAAACAATATATCTATGTCTAGGTATGGATACAACTCCCCAAACCAACTCTGAAATGCTAAGTTTAGTTAACACTTCCAACATGGAAATATAGATAGCAGTGGCAAAATAAACACCATTTGAAGCCAAGTGATACCTATTATTACAGTAGCAATTTTGCATGTCTAGCTTCAGCTTGTGTAACCTTTTCCAATACCAGCTACAATCAGCTGGAGGAGTATGCATTCAAAAATCTGTACCCGATTTCATATAAAGACCATGAATCCATTTAACCCATAACCTTTCTTTCTTCACAATAAGCAACCATATTAATTTTTCCACTAGAGCAATATTCCACTTTTTGCAACATTTGATGTTCAAACCCCCAAACTTTTTTGGCACAAAAATATTGTGTTAGGTTCGAGGTTTCACCAATTGATTTTGATGATAACAAACCAATATTAGCTTTAATAAAAGAATATTTACTTGTGGTAAATTTATTTTGATACAGGTTTATTTAATGAAGAAGGATTTTGTGAAGATCCAAACAGATATAAGGAACATATTGTGAGATAGAAATACGGGAGAAGATATGGAAAAGAAAATATAGAAGATCTGTAGAAGATTGGTACAAGGATTACAGAAAAAGGAAGAGTATGTAATGGAAAAGAATATTGACCCGCTAAAGGAATATTGGTTAGTTCAAGAAAGAAAGAGTTGGTGTCAATCCAATCAAATATGAAAATAAAGATTATTACAAAAGAATTAATCTGCAAGCTTAATGGAAAGAATAACATTTGAAGTTCAAAGTTTCAAATGTTGAATGTTTTACTAAAGTTCTAGAAGAATTAACTAGGAAAATTATGGAAGAAGGCTCGCTAAAGTTTTGGACAAGAACTACTACGTATGGAAGAAAGGAATATTCTTACTACAATATTTATAGTAAAAAATTATATTCCAAGAACAAAGAAGAAAATTGCAGAGAATGGAATGAGGTTAAATATGGGACATGATCTTGCACAAAAGGAAAGAAGGTAGCTAAAAAGAATATTCTGCAAGTTCTTACATAGGCAATGAATAAGGAGATGTTGGTGATGAGTTATAAAATGAATGAGATCAATCATTAAAGAATTATTCCTTAAATCAAGATTCTCTCCTAATGAGATAAAGAAGCCCAAGTCCAAGCATAGTAAAAGCATCTTTAAAGGTCTGTTATCTTATATAGAGGAGATTTGCTATTCAAATATAATTTGAAGCCCTCAATTTATGAAAAGGGAATTAATGATGTTGTTGGTACAAAAAGAATATCATGCAACGGTCAAATCTCCAAAAGAACCAAGCACTTCAACTACGAGGAAAATCAGTAAACCATATCAAGGAAGATCTTCAACAAATATGAACTGATGATACTGCATCAAGAGGAACAACTATTTAAAGAAGAGTTGAAGACACTTCTTAGTAGCAGCTTCGCAGACGACTTTCCTACTCTTTCTACATCTTAGTCAAGCATTGTATTCTTAAGTTTACAAGTGTCATAAAAGATAGAGAGAAAGGGAAAAATATTGAGAGATTGTGTCATTGTTCGTTTCTTTGGTGAGCGAGTAAAAATCAAAGTGTTGTTGTTGGTGAGCGAGTGAAAATCAATATTATACGTTGTTGGTGAGCGTGTCAAAACCATCCCTTATTCGTTGTTGGTAAGCGGGTGAAAATACAACCTAGTCAACGTTGGTGGTGATCGCTGAAAACCACAAAGAATGTACTCAATTCAATTTACAAAGAGCTCTAAAAAACAACACTCTTGCAACCCAAGAGGACTGGATTAAGATACTACATTGGTTCCGAACTAGTATAAAAATTTCCGGTGTCATTTACTTATCGCTCTCATATTATATGTTGTTCCTTTACTGTTTGTTGTTATTTACACTTGTTTAAATAGAAAGGACTAACAATTCTGCAGGCTATCTCCGTATCAGTCGATTAAGCCCGTATCGTAGTCGACCAATTTTTTAATAGGCGTACAATTCACTCCTCCCCTCTTGTACTTTCAATTGATATCAGAGCGAATCTCACATCTTTATTTTTGCTTAACAGCAAGTGAGAAAAGGTCCATGGCATGTCATCAAATTACTAGTACCGTACTTCAAGAGGGATACTCAACAAGAAGGCCACCTTACTTCAATAGTCAATGCTATAGCCATTGGAAAGAAGGAATAAAGGTTTATGTTCAATCCA
Organism: Nicotiana obtusifolia; assembly: GCA_002018475.1. NCBI lineage: Eukaryota > Viridiplantae > Streptophyta > Magnoliopsida > Solanales > Solanaceae > Nicotiana > Nicotiana obtusifolia. Next base: position 19,760 of record MCJB01053073.1, read on the forward strand.
TAGATTATCGAGCCTAGCCAATTATTCAGAATGGACTAAGGCCTATTTCAAACAACAATGATGGAAGAAGTTTGTAAAAGGGGCATCCATATTTGGCTACACAAAAGAATAGTTGAATATTATGCAAACAAAGGCTAGAGCACTCAACATGCTCTATTGTGCGATTAGTGAAGAAGAATATAAGAAACTATCCACTTGTGACACTGCTAAAGCTATATGGGACAGATAGAAAAATATCCATGGGGACAATAAAAAGTTAAGAAAATTGAATCCAAGTCAACTCTTGAAGAATCTGAAAATGGTGAAGATCGAGAAGACTTGGCAGTGATACCCAGGACGAAAAAAAAGAAGAGTAGAAAGAAGCAGAATAGAAAATCTCAATCCATCCAGAATCATCAAAAGAACCACAAGAATGAGGTTCAATAACAGGAGAATGTATGCTGCTACGAATGTGGTAAACCTGGATATATAAAATTAAAATGTCCTAACCTCAAGAAAAAGAATCATAGTATCTCAACTTGGAGCGATGAGGATGATCAAGAAGAAATGACAAACATATGTCTCAAGGAAAGAGGAGAAACTGACGAGGTAAGCTTTAATGCTATTCTGGATTGTGATCTCAAGAAAAAGAATCTCAAATCTTGGAGCGACGAGGATGAATCTGAAGAAGAAAACGATCACGAAAGATTAGAGAACCTATGTTTCATGGCAATGGGAGAAATTGACCAGGTATGTTCTGCTCCTATTACGTATTACGATAAATGTTATGAATTGCAGGAAATTATTGAATTGATTCTCAACGACCTTGAGAAAGTTCTCAATGAATATAATAAGTTGAGGAAAGAGAAGAAGAATTGGGAGATCTAACTTGAAGAATATAACAAGTTGATATATGAGAAGAAAGATGGGGAGATCCAACTTGAAGAATATAACAAGTTGAGAAATGAAAAGAAAGATTGTGATAGTTAGCTTGAACAACTTACTTCAAGAAGAAAATTTTGAGCTTCGCAAATAAATAAGCAGTTTGCACAAATCCCCAGCCACTACTTTGATCAATCAAAGTCGTCTCCTTGGCTTAACAACTATAAGTCGACTGAAAAGGAATCTACCGGTAAACGTCCTACTTTAAACAAGTTGACTGAAGGAAATTCCAAGTCAACTAATAAGGCAGCTGCAGGTAAACACTCTTCTTCTCATATTACATGTCATTATTGTGGTAATTTTGGACATAAAGTATTTGCATGCAATTATACAAAATATTTTTTCTTTTAAAATATGTTTGTAGAGTAAAACAGTTACATGCATCTCGAATAACACAAGTTACTAACCATGAAGGACCCAAAAAGGTTTGGGTACCAAAAATAAATTAATTTATTTTGCAGAAATTCTGAGTCCAGCCATAAAAAGAGATAAATGATATTTGAATAATGGCTGGTCGGGTCACATGCTTAAAGATGCTTCAAAGTTTAGACACACTCCATAGAGAATGAAGGAACTATTACACATGTTGGTAAAACTTGAGTGACTGGTATCATTAAAGTTTATCCAAGTTTCTTTTGATGCATTATTAGGTGATGTGTATCTAGTTACTGTTTTTTATAAGTTTAATATGATATATACATATTAGTCAAGTATATATTGCTTGAATCGACTAGCTGTATTATACTACAATTCTGTTTGGTGTTATTTTTATCCTTGACTTAGAGATTTTAAATAGCATGAATGCATGTCTTGCATGAACCATGTCATTTGTATTAACATTAGGATAAGTAAGCATACATGTATTTTTTATGTCGCCATTACTTCTGATATCCATTCTCTCGGTGAGAGTATCAATACTTCTTTCAAACTCAAGAAGGTTGTTTAAGCTTGAGGCCACTATAACTTGTGCACATATGGAGATACTCGACCATTCCTAAGACTCAAAAGCTTGGAAGGTACAGGTATATGTTTCTATTGATGTTTATCCATACTTTTGCTTTGGTTATATTTCTTATTAAGAAAATGATTCGTTTGAATTGATCATGGATGTGAGTGATAGTATTTGTTTGATATTTTTTTGTGACAAACAGAATTTCTCACATATTTAGTTTGGTGCCTGAATTGAATGCAGAGTTGAAAAAAAAGTATCACTTTTGCATACATTTTTAAATTGTCATCATTGGCTTTTATTTATCTTGAATGAAATCCTGTTTGAGCTATGGGAAGAAAGAAAAACCAATTATTGGCTATCTTATTCTCTTTGGTTATAACTATCTTGGTAAGTCTCTGGTATATTTCTTATTCGTTACTACTTATGATTTTATGAATTTTAGAATATTAGTTGTAGAAAAATCTGAACATGCGTGCTTTCTTTACACTAATACTTCTCTAAGCAAATTGTGAATAAGGATGGAGAACTTTCAGTGGATAGCTTGCAATAAATGGATAATGTCACATCCATGCTAGTTGAACTAGACAGACATGAAGAAGCATTAAGCGATGAATGATGGATTCTAGCAGTGTAAGATTTGCTGAGCCGAAAGAATTAAAAGTATGAAAATCCATTATCAAGCAAAGGAGCTGCAATCATGGATATCCAACAAGAAGGTTAATGAAAATGGTAAGCTTGTGAAAATTAAGGGTAAACTTGTAGCCCAAGGTTTCACAACAAGTAGGTTTATTTCGTCATGAGAGTCTTGTTAGAATGTTATTTTCATGTGCGTATTATAAAGTTTTTTTTGGATGTTGAATTTTTTTAAATGGTCTTACAGGAAGATTCGTGTGTCTAGCATCTCACTTGAGTTAAAAGTTTTTAAAACCATGATTTTGTGACTAATATTCATTATAATCTGAAACATCTCTTTACTGTATGACTATATTTTTAATTATGGATTTGCAAGAGGCAAATATAACTGCTTCATTTTAGAAACGGATGATCTTGAGTCACAAGTGCAGTACTTATGTTCATGATCATAGTATTATTGATAACTCTAATGAAAAGTGTGCCAAGTATTTCTTAAGCTTATAGAAGGTAATCGGTTCCGAGATGAGCATGATGAAGAATTAACTTTCATCTTCACGTTCCCAATAATGCGAAGCAAGAATAAAATTAGTAAGTCCACAAGCCAAATGAAGTACCAAGGTATAGTTGACACTCTATTGCATCCTGATCATTACATATACTTTAGTATGCCTGACCCCGTTAAGTTATTCTATATTACCACGAAAGTATATTGAGATACTTGATTGACATTCAAGATTTGGGCCTATTGCATCTAAGAACTAACTATTTTGATCTAGTAGGATATTTTCAGTTACAATCCTTGGAGATAACAAAGTGGATTGGAAACTGGCATAGACATTTTGAATTCTCGTGTCATTAAAAAAAATAAAAGAAGAAGGAAAAGACAAGGTTCAATAGCTTTATCTAGCTACGAGCAAATACTTCATCATGAAAAGCTGCTGCAGATAATTTTTCCAATGGAATACCACTAGAACATAGTTCATAAAATTATGTCATTGGATGTCTTGCGATAGAAGGTGATGTAAACTATGCCTTGAGGACGATGAATATCAACTTTCAGATATTTTCTCACATTGAGGAAAGGAGTTAGTATATTTATGAGATAGAATCGTGTATCCTTTCATAGTGGAAATGATATGTTACCCCCTTCACTCTTTTATGCTTATCACATGTGTTTCCAATATATGGTAGTATATATCAGGATCTAGTCGAAATATTTCAAAATATTTTCTAACACTATACGTTCTTTTTAGTTTGAAATTTTTTCCTCAAATGTTTTGAAAAATTATTTTTTGGCTAATTCAAAATAACCGAGTATCAGTGTGTACCTTGAATGATTTGCTAAGTTTAAGAGCTTTCAACTAGCATAAACTTACCCCTTAAGCTTTTTAAAGGGAATTGACTATATGCATCTATACTTTCTTTGTGAATACTTGTTTGCATATCTCCTATATGTTGGTTCACCCTTTTGATGATGACAAAAGGGGGAGAGAATCGATGGTACAAAACTTTCCTTGCAATTGTTAGAGATAAGTTGTATGAAGGCAGGGGGAGCATTGAGGAATGCATAAAGTGAGGGGGAGTCTTTACTTGTTCCATTAGTTATACATTAAAGAGACAAATTCAGGGAAGTAACCTGTTTATCTTACTTATCTTTTTAATGTGTTTCATTTGATCTTCCTTTATTAAATTCTCATGTTTTGTACTCAATGGCTTGCCATCGTAAAAAAGCGGGAGATTGTTAGTTCCGAGGTTTCACCTATTGATTTTGATAATGACAAACCAATATTAGCTTTAATAAAAGAATATTTACTTGTGGTAAATTTATTTTGATACAGGTTTATTTGATGAAGAAGGATTTGATGAAGATCCAAACATATATAAAAAGGAAGATATTGTAAGATGGAAATGCGGGAGAAGATATGGAAAAGAAAATGTAGAAGATCCGTAGAAGATTGGTACAGGGAATACAAAAAAAAGAAGAGTATGCAATGGAAAAGAATATTGACCTGCTAAAGGAATATTGGTTAGTTCAAGAAAGAAAGAGTTGGTGTCAATCCATATGGAAATAAAGATTATTTCCAACGAATTGATCTATAAGCTTAATGGATGGAATAACATTTGAAATTCAAAGTTTCAAATGTTGAATGTTTTACTAAAGTTCTGGAAGAATTTACTAGGAAAATTATGGAAGAAGGCTCCCTAAAGTTTTGGACAAGATCTACTATGTATGGAAGAAAGGAATATTCTTACTACAATATTATAGTAAGAAATTATATTCCAAGAACAAAGAAGAAAATTGCAGAGAATGGAATGAGGTTAAATATGGGATATGATCTTGCACAAAAGGAAAGAAGGTAGCTAAAACGAATATTCTACAAGTTCTTACATAGGCAATGAATAAGGAGATATTGGTGATGAGTTATAAAAGGAATGAGATCAATCATTAAAGAATCATTCCTTAAATCAAGATTCTCTCCTAATGAGATAAAGAAGCCCAAGTCCAAGCATGGTAAAAGCAACGTTAAAGGTCTGTTATCTTATATAGAGGAGATTTGCTATTCAAATACAATTTGAAGCCCTCAATTTATGGAAAGGGAATTAATGATGCTGCTGGTACAAAAGGAATATCATGCAGGCCAAATCTCAAAAAGAACCAAGCACTTCAACTATGAGGAAACAAAAGTGTTGTTGGTGAGCGAGTGAAAACCAAGATTATACGTTGTTGGTGAGCGTGTCAAAACCATCCATTGTTCGTTGTTGGTAAGCAAGTGAAAATAAATATTGTCAACGTTGGTGGTGATTGCTGAAAACCACAAAGGTTGTACTCAATTCAATTTACAAAGAGCTCTAAAAGACAACACTCTTGCTACCAAAGAGGACTGGATTAGGATACCACATTGGTTCCGAACCAGTATAAAAATTTCTGGTGTCATTTACTTATCGCTCTCATATTATATGCTGTTCCTTTACTGTTTGTTGTTATTTACACTTGTTTAAATAGAAAGGACTAACAGTTCTGTGCAGGTTGTCTCTGTATCAGTCGACTAAGCCTGTACTGTAGACGATCAATTTTTTAATAGGCGTACAATTCACCCCTCCCCTCTTATACTTTCATATTGTTCCATGATACTAGGCGCATCTTCCTATGATCATCTGTGCTTCCCCATAAAAAATTCCTACACTTCCTATTTTCTTCTGACAGGACACTCTAAGGAAGAATAAAAACAGAACCCCAGAAGTTATGTAAGGAAAAAATCATAGCACTGATAATTTGAAGTCTCCCGGTAAATGATAAATGTCTGTTAAAAATAACTTTTATCCTGACAGTGATCTTCTTAATTAGTTGGTGGCATTCTATTTTATTCCACTTCTTACAAGACAACGGTAGCCCAAGATACCTGATTCGAAATATATTCCAACAGAGAAGTACTAGTAGCAGCATCCACTCTGGCCATGAATAAGCTAGACTTCTCCAAGTTTGTCATCAATCCTGTGGTAGCTAAGAAATGATCTAGTGCTTTCCATCACTCTCTTGACTGAAGATAACTGGCCCTTTCAAAAGATCATCAAGTCATCAGAGAAGATCAAATGAGTTAACTTCAGTTTCTTACAAATAGGATGGAATCTGAAATCTAATAATTCACTCATCTTGCACAAGAGTCTGGATAAGTACTCCATAACCAACATGAATAGCAAGGGAGACATAGGATCGCCTTGCTGTAAACCTCTCTTCCCCTAAAAATATCCATGCCCCACCCATTCACTTTGATTGAGAACTAAGGAGTTGAAATACACACAATTATCAGCTGCACAATTTTAGGTGGATACCTATATCCCAATAAAGCCTCTTCCACAAATTTCTACCTAACCATATCATAAGCCTTCCTGAGGTCAATCTTCATCACACACCTTGGCGAGGTTTTCCTATTATAATGTCTCATAAGGTCATGACAAATTAATACATTTTGTGCCATAGATCTCCCAGCTAGATTCTCAGCTACCAGATAATGATGGTGTCATTCAACCTATTGCTAATAATCTTAGTGATGCATTTATATAGCACATTACAACAAGAGATGGGCCTAAATTGACTAGCATTCAAAGGATTTGTAATATTTGGAATTAGTGCTATCACTATGGCATTCATCTGTTGAAGGAGTTTTCCAATAGAGAAAAATTCAAGGACAACATCAGTAACATCAGGCACGATGACATCCCATGCAGCTTTGAAAAAACCACTCCCAAACCCGTCAGCGCCTGTACTTTTATTGATGTTAATACTAAATATAGCATTTTTTACTTCTGCTGATGTATAATCTTGCAGTAGTTTGAGTTGATGCTCCGCAGTTAGGACCTGACCATGCTGCCAGACACCCCTGAATCCCTTAGTTCATGGTCCACCTCTATGTCCCAGCAAATCACTATAATCTTTCACAAAGATACTAGCTATTGCCTCTGGATCGATCTGTACATTTGCATTTTATCCTGCAGTTGAGTGATGGCCTGCTGTAGTTCTTTGCTTGATAATTTAGTAAAAATACTTGGTATTATCATCTCCCAACCTCAACCAAGTTGCCTTACTCCTCTGTTGCCAGAAGTTCTTAGCCAAATAAGAGATTTGTTTATATTTCACTGCTAGTTGCTTCTCAGCTTGCTGGAAAGAGAAATTCAACGGATCTTCCTGCAGTATCTTTTGAGCCTCCAGTAGGGCTATTCTAACTTCTTCAGCTTCACTGATAACATTTCTGAAATGTTGAGAATAAGAGCCCGTTTGGACATAAGAATTTTTTTACTTTTTTTTCGAAATTTTTTTTTGTTTTCGAAATCATTGTTTGGCCATAAAATTTTTAATTTTCACTTGAAGGTGAATTTTGAAATTTTTCGAAAATTTGAAAACCTCCAAAAAGATATTTTTTTAAATTTTCACTCAGATCACTCACAGAATTTCAAAAACATCCCAAACTTATATTCATGTCCGAACACAACTCTAATTTCCAAATACCATTTTTACTTAAAAAAAAATTCATTTTTTTTGTTTTGAAATTTTACCATTCTTATGTCCAAACACCCACTAAGTTTTCTCAACACCATTTTTAACTTTTTAAGTTTTTGAACAACCTGAAACATCTAGCACCCTTCAATCTGAGCATCCCATCCTGTACCTACCAAATCAAGACAATGTAGATGCGTAGACTACATGTTACAATATTGAAAAGGCTTCCTTTGTCTTCTTTGAGGCTGTAGTAAAGGTACTCTAAGTGAGCAATGATTGCTTACCCCTTTAGGAAGAAAAGTGGCCAAGCAGAATGGCATATTATCCATCCAATCTCCATTCACAAAGACCCAATCAATTTTTGAGAAGACTCAAGTTATACCTTGTTTATCATTCCACGTATACATAGGCCCATGACTAGGCAATTCCAGCAAACCACATATATCTATACATGAGTAAATTCCACAATCTCTGCCATAGTCACTGGGTCTCCTCCAATCCTATTATCAAGATTTAATACAGAATTAAAGTCTCCTAAAATAATCCATGGAGTGTTGCAACTCCCATGAATTCTTTTAAGATACTCCCACAAATATTTCCTTTTTTCTCTAGTGTTGAAAGCATATACAAATGGGACTTGAAAATTTAATTTTAATGGGATATGCACAACTTGACATGTAAGAGCCTGCGCGGAGCCCATCCCCACCACTACCTGATATATGTCTGGCTTCTAAGTAACCACAATCCTTCCATTATAGTGGAAATACAAGTTAGTAGTATATTGCCAACCTACAAACAAACTTCCAACAACTTGATCCATTTTATGCACTTTCGCTTTTGTTTCTAGCAATCCAATCAAACCTACTTCGGTCTTATTGCAGAGGAGTTTCACCTCCTTCTGCTTTTTGGACCATTAAGGCCCCTAGTATTCCAGCAAAGAAGATTAACCATATCTAGAATTGGGTTGTTTACCACCTCCCCCGTTCCTAACACCACTAATTTGATTTTAACCAGACAGAATTGTTGGATCACTAATATGCTTACTAGTCCCAGCTTGCTCCTTAGCAAGAGTCATCCCTCCGTCCTTCTCCAAGGCTTGAAAAGCATTAATAGTTGTCACTTGTTATTGTTTAGCTTGAGATAATTTGCTTGCTCTGTTTGGGGTAACTCACACCTCAGCTTGTTTGCCTTTTCCAACTGACTTAATAGGAGCATCCTTATCGCCCCCAGTTGACTGGATAGTGGTGTTTGCAGCTTGATGAACTATTACCTGGTTAGTGACTTGTTCACCCTTCTCTGCAGGTTGTGGAACTTCTGTAGTTTGTGATTGAACAGCTACTGCAGCTCTATTATTCTTGTTCCTTCTACATTCCTCTACCTTATGTCCATATTTCTTACAAAGTTGACATAATGAAGGTCTCCATTCATACTCAACCCTTTGTTCTATTACAACCCCTCGTTCATTCCTGAAATAAATAACATCAGAAAGGACAGTATCAATATTCACCTCAACCAGAAGCCTGGCAAAGTTTAATCCCACCTTTTTCTCTGTATTCCTATCTACCAACAACGGTTCCCCAGCCAAACTACCAAGCTCACTCAAGCCCTTAGCACTCCAATATTTAAAATCGAGTCCAGGCAACTTGATTGAAATTGGGACAGTGTGTAACTCTTCCCTTGTGAATTCCATATCAGGGGTCCAACCTTTAACTATAAATAGTTTATTATCGAAATGATAAATACCTCCCTGAATAACCTCGCTCTTACCTTCTACAGAATCGAATCGAACTAGAACTATACCATTCTTCATCATCGCAATTTTACCTATCCCATGTTTCTCCCACAATCGTTGGATAAACCCATTTAGAACAGCAAAAGGGGGATGGGCTCCCAAAACATAACACACAACAACATTTTCCCAAAAATCAATTTCAAAACTAATATTATCATAATCAATTTCCCCAATAGGGTTCTCACCGTGAATCGCAGGACGATAATACTCTAATCTGAATCCAGCATTAGCAATTTTGGAGATGTCAAATTTATCCAAAATAGAATTGCGCTGCTCTTTCCGTAGCTCTACTGATTCCTTAGCATGCTTAGTCGCCTCCGTTGACTCAGATTGCTCCACTTCATCTGCCCATGACTGCTTCCGACTGCAATATGAGGATTGTATTACATCAACCCATTCCCTTAGTTTCTCCGCATCAGACTGCTTTGGAGTGCCTACGGGCAATTTAGGTCTGTCTTCATCAGAAGAGGAACCCCCTGCATCTATGATAATATTTTGTTGTTTTGCTTTGTTACCTCTCTTAGCAACTGGCTTTGACGAGGATTGTGCCATCTTTGCCTTCCAAGAGGGTGTTCGAGCTCTCTGTCCCATGGTAGGCGCAAGTTAAACTAACGTGCGCCAGAGAGAAACGAGTATCACATCGCAAGTTAAAAAGTCTTCTTTCTTTTTTTTCGGTTAAAAAATCTCCAATAATCATGATTTGGCCCAGAGGTCTTTAGCGATATTTGGGATTTGAAATTTAGGTTTTTAAAATTTCCTAAAAAGTAGATTAATATTATAAAGAAACATATATTTAAATTTTTTTTTTGAAAAAAGATTCCAAAACTTATGGCCAAACGCCTGCTAAGCTGATGGTTAGCGGCTCAAAGTAGACCAATATTCTTTCCGCAAAGCGATTAGCTTAGATTAAATTAGAGGATTACAGATCATCAGATAATGAATCAAAAATAAAGCACAGTGTAAATGGAAGTTGTAATTAAATAATAGTCAAGTGACTTCTCCAAATGTCGATGTTGTCAGACTAAGTCTTATGAACTTTTTTTATTATTACTACTTTTGGTGTACGTGCATTGCACGTGTGTGACGCGTCAATTAATAAATATATTTATATATAAGAAGAATAAATTACTAAAAAAATAAAAATTTATATCAAAATAAATTAATATTTGCTTAAGGAAATAATTTGTAAAAGATGAAAATTTTAATTGATTTTAAATTTATATATTTAGACTTCTGACATGGTTCAAATAATACATATTGGATAAATAAAACTGATTTGAAAAGCCTAAATAGGTAAATATTAGAAAAATTAACACATGAAATAATTATAGATGTGAAACAGTTTAATGAAATATAATTTAAACAACCAAAAAGATATTTTTGTATGGAAAGGAAAATAAAGGATCAAAATTGATCTTGCACGATAAAAATATTTTTGTACGATATAGGCACAAAAATTTACACGAATATATAATATTATTTGTCTTTCATTGAAAAGAAACTTACTTTTTACTTTATTCTCTTATTTTTTCTTAATATATTTTATCCTTATTTAGTTGATCCCGCACTCCTAAATATTAGGCAATAATAAAAGAATTACTTGATTTTAAAGTTGAAAACATTTGGAAAGTAATTTATAAAAGGGTAAAAAAGACGAATGATATTGTAGATTAGTGCAACTTCTGTACTAATAAATCTGTAATTGTAATCGTTCACCATCATTTATCAATTGATGATATTTTTGCCATTGACCAATTATTTGTTTGGTTGGAGTTAGGGGTGGCAACTGGTTCGGTCCGGTCACGGACCGGATCTTTTTTTCCGGTCCGGTACCTTTACTGGGCGAGAACTGGACCTAACCGGTCATTTTCGGTCCGGTCCTTCCGATTAAAAATCCTCCGACCGGATCGTGACCGGTATCGGTGGCCGGTCTACCGGTTTTATCCGGTCCGATCCGGTCCGGTCCGGTCCGGTCCGGCCGGTCACCCGGTTATTCTCTTTTTTTTTCTTTTTTTTTTTTTAATAATTGCTATTTGCCTCCTTTATTTAACTTCATAAATAAATGAAAAATATGTTTCAAAGTTAAAACTTAGAATTAAAGAAGTTACACTAATAATCTTACAAACTTTGAATTAGTTTCAAAATTTATAATTAGATTCAAATTTCAAACCTTGAAATATATACAAAGTTAGTAAAATTATAAATTTTGTAGTAGTCTAGTAGAAGGAAATTATAAGTTTTTGAAAATATAACAACTAAATATTACTAACTTTGAATATATATTTCAAATGAAAAGTATGTTTCAAAGTTAAAACTTAGAATTAAAGAAGTTACACTAATATTCTTACAAACTTTGAATTAGTTTCAAAATTTATAATTAGATTCAAATTTCAAACCTTGAAATATATACAAAGTTAGTAAAATTATAAATTTTGTAGTAGTCTAGTAGAAGGAAATTATAAGTTTTTGAAAATATAACAACTAAATATTACTAACTTTGAATATATATTTCAAATGAAAAGTATGTTTCAAAGTTAAAACTTAGAATTAAAAAAGTTACAATAATATTCTTACAAACTTTGAATTAGTTTCAAAATTTATAATTAGATTCAAATTTCAAACCTTGAAATATACAAAGTTAGTAAAATTATAAATTTTGTAGTAGTCTAGTATAAAATATAAGAACACAAGAGTGTGATGTGAACTTGGAGTAATTTTATTAATATGTAATTTGATGTATAAAATTACATTCTTTTAAACATGCTCACTAGTTTTTTAATATAGCTGTAGGCTTTTCCTTTGGAACAGGTTGTTGTTGTTCCGGTTCGTCGTCTTCTTCTTCTTGATCTTCTTCATCTTCCATCTCGTTGGTTTGATTCCCTTCTTCGCTTGTTCCGTCGCTCAATATTTGATCCATGTATGCTCTATCTTTTTTCTGTGAAAGCTCCGGTATTCCAAAGTTTCTTCGCTCTGCTCTGATCCAATCTCTGAATAGGACTCCTGTCTCCATTGCTTCTTCTCTCAGTGAATGTCGATGATCTCCAATCTGAAATCTTCCCTGGCTGAAAGCGCTCTCCGACGCAACTGATGACGCTTGAATTGTCAAGATATCGCGGGCCATTTTTGAGAGTATTGGAAATTGTGCTTCGGAGTTCCAAGTCCTCCCCGTAGTCATCTTGTTCTGAAAGCAGCCTCTGATCAAGTCCTCCAAAGCTGCTCATCCCAGCATGCCGTTTGCTTAATTGAGAAGAACTTTCACCGGTTGAAAGTATCGGTGCAGTTGGTGTAGCACTCTCTGCCCAAGCTTTGTACTTCACGAAAACAGCCTGAAAATCAGTAGAAACTTTACCTCGAGCAACATCTACACTCGGGTACTTGTTAATTGCAATTTCAAGAGGTGTAATATCTAAATTTGTGTATATTTCCCGAACAAGTCGTTCAGTTAACTGTAATTTAAATGTAGGATGCAACACAGAAGCAATGTAAAAAAGTTGAGGAATTGGGAAAAATATTTTTTAAATTTTTCAATCATGGCCTCTACAGCCATATTATATGAAGCGTATTGCCTATATAATTTTAATAATTCGGATATGCCAGCTATATAGTATAACATAGTAGGAGTAGTTGGATAATACTGTCCAGAAAATTCTAAAGTAGCATGATAAAAATTTTCTAAAAACTGGAGGAGATGTTCAACAAGGTTCCAATCTTCCTCCTTAAGGTGGTAAAGTTCCATAAAATATTTATTATACATTTGAGTTATAGGTTCTCTATATTCGTAAGCAACTGTTAATGCTTCATATAAAGTGTTCCACCTAGTAGAAACTTCTTTTGGAGCTCTCCTAATCAGCATTCCTAATTCTATACATTTTCTTTCCCATGCTCTTTTTCTTTGTTGATTTTTATTTCTAAAAATAAAGGCAATAGCTACTTTAACTTTTTCAATAATGTTGTTAAATAAGTCAAGACCATCCTTGACTACTAAGTTGTAGATATGACATGCATATCTAACATGAAAAAATTCCTCAAAAGGGGGGTTTAAAATAGGTCTTAAATTCCTAAGTGCTTCTGTGTTGTTCGTAGCATTATCTACTGTAATACTAAAAACTTTATTAGTCAAACAATAAGCACGACAAACAGATGAAACAGTTTTGGAAATATAATTTCCCATGTGTGGTTCATCAACTACTTTATATGCAATTATACGTTTTTGGAAGACCCAATCAGGATCTATCCAATGAACAGTAACAGTAATATAATCGCAGTTATTAATAGAACGACCCATATCAGTAGTAAGGCATACTCTAGTGTCAGATTTATCAAATAAATATCTCAAATAATCTCTATATTCGTTTTTAAATTTAATAATATCATTTTTTACAGTTGTTCTTGGAAAACCTTTAAAGGAAGGATTATATGTAGCTTGGATATATCGAACTAAACCAGTAGAAGAAAGAAAACTGTAAGGCAAACCCTCTACCGCAACTAGTTTAGCAATATTTTCTCTATC
>MCJB01053074.1:13175-44588 GCA_002018475.1 Nicotiana obtusifolia
CACTGTGGGTGGTTCAGACTCCGGTAGGGGCTTCTTATGGCCCAAGCGCTATATCATATCCGTGGCGGCGTGCCACCCGATCCATTTCAAAATCATTTGAAAACACCATTTAGTTTTCAAAACGGAGTTCAAATAATGATTCAAATCATTAACAAATATCCCCGAAGGGTTTACATAACCGGTGTGAAGCCCAAACATGATTTCAGTAAACAGTGATAAATTACCCCTCAAGGGTTCACATAACCGGCGCGAAGCCCAAATATGGCTGGAAGCCCAAATCTTTATATTATCAAATCAGTTCCAATCAAATAGGTAATAAAAATCATCAATCGGGACGGACCAAGTCACAATCCCCAGTAGTAAACGACCCCACGCTCATCATCGAGCGTGTGCCTTACTTCAATATAGCACTACGATGTGCAATCTGGGGTTTCAAACCCTCGGAGCATCATTTACAATCATTACTCACCTCAAAACGCCAAAATCCTTAGCCTGCGACGCCTTTGCCCTTTGAATTGGCCTCCATGTGCGTCGAATCTATTCAAATTCAGAATAATTACGTCAGATTATGCTATGGGGACAAAGCCCAAGCGAAAATAATCGAAATTACTAGGAAATTCCGAAATTAGCAAAACCCGAGCCCCGGGACCACCTCTCGAAATTCAGTACTTTTCACCCCAATGGGTTCCTTATCTTCTCACGAGTTCAACCATGTAAAATTTGTCGAATTCCGACATCGGATTGGCTTTCAAATCTTAAATTTTCGTTCTTGGAAGATTTGAAAAAAAAAATCTGATTTTTCTTCCATAAATTCATGGATTCATGATGTAAATGAGTATGGAATCATGATCTATGAAGGATTTATGATAAAGAACACTTACCCTGATGATTTCCTTGAAAATTGCCTCAAAAATCGCCTCAATCCGACCTCCCTAGCCCCAAATATGTTAAAATGGCCAAAATGGCCAAAACCCCCACTTATAGACCCTTTCTGCCTCAGTTTGCGACCTCCTTGTCAATTCTGCGGTTCGCAGAGCTGATCTGCGGTCAATCCGCGATCGCGGATTTGACAATTCTGCAGATTTTTTCCTTGACACGAAAATAGGAATAACTTTCTCATACGATGTCCGAATTGGACGATTCTTTTTGCTATGGCTCTGAAATTTTGATACGGATCTAATGCTTCAATCAAAACTGAATTTGGAGTTCATTTTCATAATATGATACCACTTATTCTTGAAGATACGACATCGGCACATTCTTGAAATGCCAAAGTTAAACTCCATCAACCATCCAAAATCCATTCGAGGCCCTCGGGACTTCAACCAAACACGCCAACATGTCCCACAACATTATTCAAACTTGTTCCAACCTTCGGAACGTTCAAATCAACATCATAACATCAAATTCGCATCGGATTCAAGCCTAAGGATCTCAAAATCTTCTAAATCGCTCTTTTGATCTAAACCCGACCAAACCACGTCCGAATGACCTGATATTTTGCAAACAAGTAATAAATCACATATCAAAGCTACAGCAACTTTCGGAATTCCATTCCGACACTTGGATCAAAATCTCGCCTATCAACCGGAAATCGCCAAAATTCTAACTTCACCAATTCAAGCCTAATTCTACACGGAACCTCCAAAACTAATTCCGATCACTATCCTAAGTCATAAATCCTCTCTTAAAACTAAACGAATCATCGGAATTCACATCCGAGCCTTCTAACTCATAAGTCAACATACAGTTAACTTTTACAACTTAATCCTCCTTTAAAGAGACTAAGTGTCTTATTTCTTACCGATTTCACTCCGAATGCAACTTACTCAATTAAATTACCTAAAACATTGATAACAAGGCATAATGATTCAGATATTGGGGAAGACGGAGCAGTAACCCATGAGACGATTTACCAGGTCGTCACAATAATCTTATTTCTTATACTTGTGTCACCTTTTGATGCCTCTTTTTCCTTCCCTTTTTTATGGAATAGGGCGGATTTTAAGACCAACAACCTTCAAGGTTTTGGCGAACATGAAGATATAACGAATCTCTAGGATTCAATACAAACGCTCAGTAGCTTTCTAAAAGATTGTGATCAATCCATTGAAGATACCAATTTACCATAAAGGCTTGGCCCCTTTAGATCAAATGGGCTCCAAAGTTCAATAGAAGAATGGTATCTCAGCTCGATTTTCAAGTGCTGATTGAATGGATTACATTATATCGTACTTCATTCGAACAAAGATTGGGGCACTATGTATCTTTTGAACATAGAATTAAGTTGGCTACGTACCTCGGTCAAGTCATACCATAGTTCAGAATGGGTAAGTTTTTATTTTTTTTATGTCCTAACTTTTGCCTAGGCCGTCTCTTTCGAGGTTTTCAACCTAGCAGACTTTGTTTTTTATGGGCTGTAGTGACATGCAGTTTATGCTCTTACGTTAAGGAGCGTCACAACTTCACGTATAATGCTTCTTCAAAAACTTCCCATTGATATGGATTATTCTCATGCCGTCTGCATCAACCAGCTTGTAGGCTCCACTTGAATAAGCTTCTTACACTACATATGGCCAATCCCATTTTGAAGTTAACTTCCCTAGAGGTTTATGGGAAGTAATAATGGGTCTTCATAAGGCAAGGACTTGATCTCCTACTTGAAAGGATCTTGGGCGAACTCTTTTATTGACGGCTCGAATCATTCGAGCTTGATAGCATTCAAGACTCTGTTGAGTTTCCAACCTCTTCTCATCAAGAGTCTCCAACTCTGCTAGTCGAAGTCGAGCATTTTCTTCATCAGTAATCCCTTCTTGAATAGCTAATCGTAATGAAGTATTTGAAACTCAAGTGGTAAAACGGCTTTGACTCCATAGACAAGTGAATAAGGGTCACTTGTGTTGGTGTGTGGTGAGTTGTCTTGTATGCCCCCAGAGCTTCTTCCATACGGTCATGCCAATCTCGTTTGGATTTGGAGACGACTTTCTTAAACAAGTTGCATAGCGTCTTGTTGAATGGCTCAGCTAGACCATTGGCAGCAGCATTGTACATAGAAAAGTTACATTGCTTGATGCCAAAGAGATCACAAATCTTATTCATCAACTTGTTATCGAATGGCTTTCCATTTTCCTTTATTATGTAATGAGGGATGACAAAGCGATAGATGGTATTCACTCAGATAAATTTTGCAACATCCTCCTTCTTTACTTCCTTGAGGGAAACGGCTTCCGCTCATTTTCAAAAGTAATCGGTTGCATCCAAGATATGCAAATGTTCGCCAGAAGATTTTGGTAGCGGTCAAACTACATCAAGTGCCCAAGCGTCAAATGGCTATGATGTAATAGTTGGATGTAGCACTTCAGGAGGCTGATGAATAATATTTGCATGGAACTGGTAAGCTTTGCATCTTCAAGCGTAGTCCAAGCATCAACCCATTATCGATTGCAGAGCTTGGAGTACTTCATCTTCCCCTAAGCATCGCAAGAGTACTCCCTCGAATGGTATTCTATATAGAGTATCTTTGTAGTAAAGGAAGCGAGGTGCGCAATGACAGATTTCAGTCCTTCTCCTCGGATTTTCTAGGAGTATCCTGTAGCTCAAGTAATCGATAATGGGTTGTCGCCATTCTTCCTTCTCAGCTTCAGAAACAGTAATAAGATGCTCGAGTTCTTTTTTTCTTCACTTTCACCCTCATTTGGCAGCTGTACTACCCATTTTTTGGAAAATAGTAACTTGCGCTTGATCAGGCAAGTTAACGATGAAGCTAGGGCAGCTAAAGCATCAGCCTTCTTATTTTCTTTTCTAGGCATATGTTGAATAGTCAGGTCATCCATTAACCCCATTAGGTTTTTTAGCATAATCATGATATGGGTGTAGTTCAGGTTTCTTGACCTCGTAACTACCTAAAAGATGGTTGATCACTAACTGAGAGCAACCAAAGACTCGCAATTGCAACTGTTTGGTTTTGACAGCCATTTCAAGACCAAGTATAAATGCTTGATACTCAGCAACATTGTTGTAGCAGAGTTGCATCAACGTAAAAGATTAGGGAAGAACCTCACCTTGAGAAGTGACAAATACTACGCCAGCACCAGCTACTCCACGATGTGATGCACTGTCAAAGTGCATTTTCCATGCAGGTTGAACTTCAATGACCATTATGTCCTCATCAGGTAGTTCATCAGTTAGCTCCCAGTCATCAGGTATAAGTTGATCTGCCAAGAAGTCCGCTAATGTTTGTTCATTTATAGGCTTTTGAGGGATGTACACAATTTCAAATTGTTGAAACTGGAGGTACGACCTTGCTATTCGATCACTAAGGACAGGTTTTGACATCACGAACTTGATGGGATTTGCTCTAGAAACAAGATGAGCGACATGAGCTTGAAAGTAGTGCTTCAACTTTTGGATTGAGAAGACTAGCACCAAACATAACTTTTTGATTGGCAAATAATTCAGCTCATTTAGGGTCATCTTCCTTCTCAGGTAGTAAAGAGAGTTTTCTTTCCCTTCCCTGTTTTACTGGGCTAACAGCGCTCCAACAGACCTTTCTTGTGCCGAAACGTATAGTATCAATGGTTTTCTAGGTATAGGTTCTTCCAAACCTGGAGGCTTCATCAAGTAAGTTTTAATACTTCAAAGGAATTGCTAAAATCTTGGTACCACTTGAAAGGAACGCCTTTCTTCATGGGGCGACTAAATAGTTGGCACTAGAGGTGGCAAAATGATAAAAAAAAAAAAAACACTTATCAACCCATATTATCCATTTAAAAATGGGTTGAATAATGGAATTTTTAAAAATGGGTCGAATATAGATAAGAACCATATTATCCACTTTGAAAATGGATAAACTGGATAACCAATGGATAACTAACGGGTTTAACTTTTATATTTGTAAAGCCTCAAATCAGGGGTTTCTCAAGTTTGGGTGACTAGGAATTCTCCCAAAAGTGATCATATTTAAGAAGCCATGGATAATATGGATATTCATATTATCCATCGGGTAACTCATTTTCATCCGTAATAAATATAGGTCGGGTCGGATAATTTATCTATTTTTTTGAATTATCCGTTTTCGTCCCGCTCATATCAGATCTGACCCGCCCTTCGCCACCCATAGTTGGCACCTCCCAGCTAGGTTTGAGATGAATCTCCTAAGGTATGCTAGCTTTCATTGTAGACTTTTCAATTCATGAATATACCCGCAGTTCAGGAATTTTCAAAATTTCAATCCCTCGATGCTGGACAATGAATCCAAGGAACTTTCTAGAAGTAACTCCAAAGGCATATCTCAACAAATTCATCATATGTTGGTACCTCCGGATCAACTCAAACGCCATTCTCAAGTCTTTCAAGTGGTCGCTCTTCTTTCTTGATTTTACCACCAAGTCGTCACATAGAATTCGACATTCTTTTGGAGAAGCTCATCAAAAATATTCTGCATAGCTCTTTGGTAAGTAGCACCAGCGTACTTCAGGCCAAAATGCATTACCTTGTAGCAATAAATATCATTTTGGGTGTGGGCAGTAAGCTCTTCATCTTTTGGTGCCACGCAAATTTGGTTATAGCCTGATGAACCATCCATGAATGACATTGCCTCGTATCCAGTAGTAGCATCGATCATCAGCTCTGGAATAGGAAGCGAAAATTCATCTTTGGGGCACGCATTGTTGGATCCCTAAAGTCAATGCACACTCGAATCTGTCCATTATACTTCCTTACAAGGAAAGTACTTGAGACCCATGTTGTGTATTTAACTTCACGAATAAAGCCAGCTTCTATGTGTTTGTTAACATCAATTTCAATCAGAGGAACCAAGTCCGGCCTAAAGCACCGTTGACCTTGCTTAACAGGATGAGCACCATTCCTGACTGCAAGGTAATGGACTGCTACTTTGGGATCCAAGCCACGCATCTCTTTATAACTCCAAGCAAAGACATCCCTATACTCCTTGAGTAACTCAGTATAAGTTCTTTCTTTATTGACTCCTAGTAAAGCACTTAGATAAGTGGGCTTCGGTTCTTCATCAGTGCCAAGGTTTACTTTTTTTAAAGCATCAACTGTTGCCTTCACCCCTTCTTCGAGTTCAGGCAGAGCATCTCTTGAATCGTCATCTTCTTGAGGGTCCCCATCATTGAAGGAGATGTGATAACACGGTAAAACATCCTCCACTATCTCGTCATCCTCAATTAGAGATGAAATACCATGCTGGTGCAGTAACATGATACGAAGAACCCATACTTTCTTCGTCTTCATCACGTTCCTTAGTGTAGACCACAGTGTATGGCTTTACCTTCAGTACCTCATTACACGAAACCCTAACTTATGTTTGTTGCCTCATTCTAGAAGGAACCAGACTTTGGAAATCCTTAGAGATCTTTTGGATTCTAGGCAACATGGACATCCTTGTATTTCAATAATTTCTCTGGAACTTGTTCCCCTTCTTTAATGGACCCAATCTCTCAAATATAGAAGTCCTCGCAGTTGACTTTCCGAGCCCATCAAAGACAGAAAGTCTGTTAGAAGCGGCAGATTCATCTTCTATAATGATATATTGTTTCTTGCCCTTCTTATTGATATGTGAATTGGTGGAGGTTGCTTGTATCCACGACCTTCACGTGGTTGCCTTGTAGCAGCTTCTGATAGGAGCTTCCCTAATTTTGACGGCTCATTGGAATTATATCCAGCTTTTGCAAATAGCCTCTAAGCATTAGGATCAAAGCCTTCATTTGTACACTTTGTTGGAGTGCCACATTATGCAAATGATTTTGGCCCACAAACCCTCCAAGTAGCAGTGAGGATAGCTTTATTGCCTCAATATTTTTGATCGGAAGAGTTAACCCCATTAGAATATTGGTTTGGAGGTTGGATTATTCGCCCTCCTCTTTCTTCTTTTTAGGGACATAGCAGAGCTCATGAGTTACTTTCTTGCCATATGACACAATATTCCCTCTATGAGATTTATTTGAGTTAGGGTGTACCTCCTCAGCAACAACCTTGGTTTAGTCAACAACCACCTCATCTCTTTCATTCGTGGACTCATCATTCTTGATATTCATGACATCATCATCTTTGAGCCCCTTCACAATGCGATTCTTCAAGTAGAACTTTGCATTGACGAAGTGTGACTCAGCCTTAGTGAATGGCTCATCATCGGCAACTATCTTCTTCTCGACTTCACCCTCGTAGTACTTCAAACATTGATGGTAGGTAGATGGAATCACTGTATTCCCATGTATCCAAGGCCTTCCAAGCAAGACGTTGTATGAAGTCTTTATATCGATCACATGCAGCCATGCACTTTTGCATATCTTCAATGGTGATTCCCTACCTGATGGCACCTATGGCTCTTTGCACCCCTTGGTTGAATTCTTGAATCATCACACGACTTTCCGAGAGTTAATTCATGGGAATGCCAAGTTGTTTCACAATGTGAATCAACAAGATGTTCATTGAGGATCCTCCATCAACCAAAATTTGATTTACTCTTTCATCACGCATACGGCCAACCAAGTAGAACGGGCTGTTACGAGGAGTGTTAATTAGTAGAAGAACATCATTCGTGAATGTAACTTTTTCATCACAAGAATTAACTTCTTGAAGAATGGACTCGATGAGCTTTTACAAAGATGGTGCCAATGGTAGATCATCACTCTTTTCTTCCCCTTTGCCAGCATGGCAACAAAAGCCTCACTACCATCGTGGGAAATCTTCATGCGGAACCAACTTTACAAGAACTCCTCCAAGGTTAATGGGTGTCATGGCTTTTGAGGGTGGTGCACTTCCACTTTTTCCTTCTTCAAATGATTAACTAGATTCCGTTTTCCTGGTCTTTTTACCATCATT
Organism: Nicotiana obtusifolia; assembly: GCA_002018475.1. Taxonomy (NCBI): domain Eukaryota; kingdom Viridiplantae; phylum Streptophyta; class Magnoliopsida; order Solanales; family Solanaceae; genus Nicotiana; species Nicotiana obtusifolia. The sequence goes on from MCJB01053074.1 coordinate 21,021, forward strand.
TCCCTATTGGTTGTTCTATTGATTCATTTCATGGTCTCCTTTTGTGGCTTCTACGACGAGTCACCAACATCCAACCTTCATCATCATTAGACTGATCTACTTCGACTTTGTTATTCTCTAGTAATTCTTCATCTTTGATTTCTTTTAAACTTCATAGCCCATCTAGATTGAATGAGCCAAAGGTGATACAAACTTGGTTCGCACTTGCTTTCTCATCTTCAAGCACGATCTTCTTTTCATGGGCCAAGTCCGTAACTTTGTCCTAAAGACGAAGCACTTCTCAAGAGGATGACTCACAAGTCTATGAAATCTGCAGTAATTTTAGTTATCAATTTTCCCAGCTTCATTGGGCCGCTTCATCTCCGGAAACTCAATGAGCTTTAACTCGACCAGCTCTTCAGAAATTGCAGGCACATCAGAATCTTGAAATGAATATTCCTTTTCTTGCATTTCATTTAGAGTCAACTTTCCACTTGGGTTATCTTGAAAATAAGTTGATTTCACACTCTGCTTCTTGCCCATCTTCGTCATGAACCTCACAAGTGATATGGTGACATTCATAGCTTCATTGCTTTATGATTTGGGTACAAACTTGTTCCATTTCCTGACTTCTTGCTTGTTGTTCAGTTTGCGAGGCTCATAGATGGGCCGCCTTTCATTTCCACCGGAGGCCATGCTCAATTCTATGTCATGGGCACGAGTTGCAAGTTCTTCAAATGTAGTAGGTTTGATACCTTGCAAGATGTAGCGCAGTCCCCAATGCAGCCTTGGATGCACATCTCTATGCCAGAAGATTCAGTAAGCCTATCTTTGCAGTTGAGGCTCGCATCCCTCCAACGATTGATAAAGTTGATTACTGGTTCATCCTTTCGTTGATGAGTATTTGTAAGTTTTATCACACTCATTGTTGATACTCAATTTTGCCCTCATATTTCTTAATGTTTTCCATATACTATCAAAATATTATTTTGCATCATTACCCTATTTATAGGGATCATATAAATAGTTTCTACAATTTTTAAAGGTTTTAAAATTGATTTCTTGCAATTTTAATTGCTACATATTACTCCTTCACAATTAATTTGAATGATTTAAATTAATTATTTATACCCATATACATATTCTATAATATTTACTCCATTTTACATAATTCTATTTGCATTTTTAATAATTATTTACATTATTTTCAATAATAGCCTATGTTCCACAAATAATTGTATTTGTTATTTTATTTAGGCCGATATGGCATATTTATAATTTTACAATTATTATATATTGTTTAAAAGCTTAATTTCAGAAGAATAATATTTTTATCATTTTATAACCATTTTATTTATTTCTTTAATTAATTTCATATTTTTAAATTATAGCCCAATACATGGTTAAATTTTTGGACCTATTATGGTCCAAAAAAATAAACTCATCCCAACTGACCCATCAGAAGCCCAAAACCAAACGACCCAATAAGCATGCGTTGTCTATGACCCATTTTACTCAATCTTAGTACCCTTTAATCCCAGCCGTTGATCTCAAATGATCAACGACCCATAATAAACCCGTCAATCTCCTTATATCCCTCACCCCAAACCCTAAAGACCATTTCCCCCGTCTCTGTCACCCTCACACGGTCTTGTCTCTCAGTGAACCCTAGCCGCCTCACCCTCAAACTTCTCCGAATCCGATCAAATCATGGATCCTTTGCGTGATTTACTTACCTTATGTGTACTACCTCATCGTTACTTACACAATCGTGGTGGTACCTAGTACTTGCCCCATTTTGGCAATTACCAGTTCTCCGAATCAAGTGAAATCGGTCTCAATCTTACAGATTCAGGCTGTAATCCGTCTGTATACACTCACAACAAGGAAGTATGGTTCCGATTCACCGAGATCTTTGGCTAATTTTTGACTTATGTCAAACTAGGGTTTGTTTGTTTTTCTCCTAATCCGATTCAAAATCGGTTTTGCATGAGATTCTTTCCTCATCTTTTATGGTTTGATTGATTTTTTTCTTTTATAATTTTTTTAATTCAACACTATATAAACCTCTCCCTCAATTCCCCTAAAACTGAACTTCGGAATCTATCACTCTCTCACTTCCTCACTCACTTTGTTCTGAAACTCTTGGTTCTTGGCCACTGAAAGCCAAGGCCACCGAATTTCGTCTTAATCGACCTTCCCAGTGTGAGCACTGATTGGGGTTCATCTAAAATCCTTTTGAACTCTAAAGCACTAGGTTTGGGGTTCTACTGCTCTCTTTGTTATTGACTGTTGAAGTAATGCTGAAATTGTTCTTCTTATTTGCTATTTTGCTAATTTGCATCTAGTAAATATCTTTGGACTTCAAAATTTCATTCTCTCTCATTTGTATTTATTCATTGTGTACATATGCCACTGAAACTTCCATGAATCAATATCCTAATATGAAATCGTGTTTGCGGCCCCTTACATGTATAAATGAGTGCAATACATAATGAAGTAAATCAATAAGATCTCTCGGAATGTCATAAGATCAATATACCTCCGGATAAACTTTATCAACTTACGCATTCTCTAAGACCCATGAAGAGAAGATATAATAATAAGACACATAGGGAATCAACAACATAGGCACCCCCTAGTGCTTCTATGAATAGAGGCATTTATGAAAGTTGGGCGTTTGCTCGTTTTGTTTGTATCGTGTGAATCATGCCAAAAGGAAAGAAGGGATAGCTTTAACATACCTCAAATCCGTCTTTGGATGACTTAAAGCTACTGCTATTAATGGAAAGTGAATGCTACTGCTATGTTGGAAAGGAAACAGTGTTGTTACTATATGTGAAATCACAAAATATTGAGCTGAAGTGAAGAAAATCAAATTAGAAGGTGTTGCCTCCATAACTCACGCTTCCACTACCTAATACAAGGTATTGCATATGTATTCCTTAAGCCCCTCCATCTCCTAAAGTGAGATAAGCTACGTATATATATATATATCACTCCCTCCTTACACGTGGGATCCTCTCCCTTCCATTCTTTCCTTAATTTATGACACATGGTCATCTAATCAAATATAACCATAACATGTATAAGATGATAACCCCCCCCCCCTACATGCACTCATATGGTTATTTTCTAATTAATTCAGCTAATTCATTTAATAAACAACTCATCACATTTCTATTATTAAAAAATAATTCTAAGTGTTTTATAAATTTAAAGTATACTAATATATCATAAACATTATGACATCTAGAAAATACATGTTATCAAATTATAATTTTTCCATCCATATATCAAGAGTACAAATTTTTGTACTATAAGTTCTTAAAATGGTAAAACGATAACTTTTTTTTCTTATTAGAAGACAAATTTTACCATTATAATAAAGAAAACCTCATTTATTAACTTTCTCATATTATGTGTATAATTTAAAGGCTATCAAAAAGTAGTACTAATAACTATATAAAATCATATTTACCAAACTTTTAGAACAATTGATGCACTTAAAAGATAATATCATATCAAAGAAATATATATAACAGTTTCGAAATTCGTCAAACTTACGGGGTCCTATATCTATGTCCTCGTGTATGATTTTAATCTCTTCCAACTCACATGGTTTTACTACGATGCATCCAAACACAATGTACGAGGTGTTACATTATATTGACGAAACTTATTCTCTTGTTTTGTTTAACTTCTAAACCTTCCATCATGTGCTATACATGTTTTAAACATTCATATACTTGAGAATTTTCTTGCTCTCCGAGCTCACCTCGACTAGCTTATGATGAACTGAACATATAAAATTATGGGATGTAATAGTAGACATGGAAACAATAAAAGAACGGAAGGAGATCGTGAACAAGTCGATAGAAAGGTTGGAGCACTTAGAGCAAGTGTTGATGGAGTTGGAAGGAAAGATGAGGAAGAGGCTCTGGGATTTTCAAGGTATAGGCTACGACGAGGGAGGAAACTGGCAATGGCATACTTGTTGCTCGACATGCGTGACCTTGGGAATATGATCGAGGGAGCCAAGAAGGAAAAGCATGGAGAAGGTCCATCTAGGACTAAATAGAATAGTAGAAAAATTTCTTTATTGCTTTATAGTTAGGTTTCGTTTAGATTCGACGTAATAAGGCTTCAAGCCATTAGTGACTTTGTATTATTTCGATTTCGTAATATATTGGTTTGAATTATTTTTTGCATTAATGGAATGAGGCAACGTTGGAACAAACTTTCTCCAAGTATATTTGATGATTATGCCTACCTCGGCACAATGAGGCCCCCCAAATTAGGATGCCGACTATTGCATGCCTTACGCGCTACTTGCTTAAATATTGCGAGACTCTTATTCTTGTTACTGACATGGCTACCTTTTTATTTTCTTTCTTTTGATTATTCCCATTCCCAGCACTTTGGCAAAGTCAGCATATCATACCATATCCAGAGGTCTTCTACCTCCTCCACCTAACAACATCAAAAGCAAAGACAAAGGGAAGATTGTCGAATTGAGTGGCAACCGAAAAGACAATGCTCCTATAGCAGAGAATGTTGAGACTTCAGATAGAAGAAGTATGCCAAGAAAAAATGAATTGGTTCTACAGTTAGAGCAGAAGAATTTGGAGTTACATGGCAAATTCGAGCAGGTCCGAAATCTTGCCAACCACACCCTCACTTTGAATGTCCCCGATATCAATCATCTGAATGCCACCACTCAAAATCAGACACCTCCCCAAAACCCACAAACCCAAAATACACCACAACTAGCTTAACAAAACCTCCCCATAACACATTAATACCATAACTCCGCATCTCCGCAAAACCTTAACCCTCCCGAATTACAAACTCCTCAGCAACAACATCATAATACGACCTAATATCCGCAAATCACTACCTATCATACCTCCCAGAATATGCCGCAACCTACACGCAAGTCCCAGGAACACACTAAGGCAACATACACGAGCTTAGACATCAATCAATGATCATCCATACGTGCAAGTCCCAGGAACACACCAAGGCAACCCCATCTACGTGGAAACTTTGCGACACACCCAACAGCAAACACTATGCCTATACCAACCGAGAAGGACCTGCTCATCCGAAACATGGCTGAAGAGTTAAAGAAGTTGTCTGGAAGGGTCCAGAGCACTGAGGGAAGGTAAGATATCGAAGGTTTGAATTATAATGATTTGTGTATCCAGCCAGACGTGGAGCTACCGGAGTTACGAACCTCCAAAATTTGAGATGTTTGATGGCACCGGTGATCCTAAGGTGCATTTGGGGATTTACTGCAATAAACACGTGAGATTAGGCAAGAACGAGCAAATTCTCATGAAGCTATTCATGTGAAGTCTCACTAGAGACGCTTTATCCTAGTACATCAGTTAGAACCCAAAGAAGTGGCGTAATTGGGTAAGTATGGTGTCTGACTTTATGGACAGATTCAGGTTCAACACAGAAAATGCACCAGAAATTTTCTATATCCAGAACCTCAAGAAGAAACTAACGGAGACATTCTGTGAGTACGCCACCGACTAGATATCAAAGGGCGAGGCCGCCAAGGTGAGCCGCCGTTAGAAGATGAACAAATGAATAAGTTTTTCGTCAGAGCTCAGGATCCACAGTACTATGAGAGATTGATGGTTATAGAGAATCAAAAACTCTCCGACATCATCAAGTTGGAAGAACGAATAGAGAAGGGTATTAAGAGTTGCATGATTACCAACTTTGAAGTGCTACAAGCAACCAATAAAGCCTTACAGTCCGGAGGCATTTCAAAGAAGAAAGAAGTAGGTGTTGTTGACGACCAATTTTGACCCTCCTTTTAAAAATTAAATTGCTTACACTTATTGACTTTCAATAGATATGTTAAAGATATTTTACAATTAATAATGCCTATTTTTAAGTAATTAATGATGTAATTTAGTAACTATATAATTATATAAAATTATTTTTACTATCTTTACCCTTTTTAAATTAAAATAATTTTCATAAACATCACATAGGTATATAATTAATTAAATAAATTTATTTCTCAACTTTTAGTAACATAACCTTTATTTCAAAATAAATTCGAATTTAGTGTAGTAAATATGAAATAAGATATTTTAGTAAATAAATTAACTAATTAAAGTAATTAGTGGTATCGTTGGTGATATTAATTCGTATTACATTGGAATTGTTTGAGTTTAAATTAAATTTATTTTAAGGAGGTTAAAGACTAAATGGCTATAACTGCAATTGAACTCCTAAAGACAAATTCCATTTTTTAAATTAAAATTGGCCCAAACACAAGCCTAATCCGTAATTAACCCGGTCCAGATCCACCCTCACATTCCAACTTTGCAATCAGGACCTTCCTTGAGCCAATGAGCTCGTGCCACGTCGCTCGCCTCCCACACTCACAAACAAACACACATCATCCTGACCGTTGATCCACATCATCAACGGACCGAGTTTAATCCTCTTTATTAGTTATTTTAAAAATCTTATCATATTTTATCTCAACCGTTGGATTACAAGAATCCAACGGCTACCAATTTTTCCAACAAACAATTTTTAAAATTCCTAAATCTCCAAATAACCGGAGCCGTTGATCATCGGATCCAACGGCTCCCGTTCCATCTCCCTATATTAACGTAAGAGACAACCCCAATTCCGCAAACCCTAAATCATTTCTACCCAGACTCGGCTGCCCCTCCTTTCCCCTTTCCTCTCTTTTCTCAAAACTCCCATCACCATATCAGTCAAGAAAACCTTGCACAAATTCGTGCAAAGTCTCAAATCACCCGGAAATCATCCCTTTTACCCTCTAATATGCGAATCTTGCCGGTCCACTTCCATTATCATCACTCAAATTTAAATGCCTAAAATCCGAAACCCTAGCTTAAAGATGAAACTTAAAAATCGACGGATTTCCTTCATGGTCCATCAAATCAAAGCATGCATGGAGTTTTTTCTCAGAGTTCATCATGAGTATGCGATGTCCAAAGGTCAAATATTGTGGCCTCTAGATAATGGAGCCTTAGCCGATGGTTTTTTGCTTGTCAATGGTCCATTCTGAAATTCTAATCGCTCAGGTAAAATCTTTCATTGATTTTCACCTCTGCCCTCCCTGATTTCAACTGATTTTCTTGCATCATCTGGTAGTCGTCATTTTCCACTACCACTGTTTGAATCTACCGGAACTCTAAGGGTTGAAGGCACTATAAGTAGTAGCCTTAATTGCTCTCAGGAAACAACATCTAACAATATGAGAAAAACAATCTAATACAAGTTTGCAAAATCTATCAGAAACCCTAGTTTCTAACTGGTTCTTTATCTTCCTCTCTTTCTGGTTCTGAGTTAAATTTGTTGGTATTTTTTTGAGCTTCGGTTCTTAAACGACTAACTAAAATCCTTGTTTGGTTTGCTGCTCAAAGGTAGGTCAGTGTACTTCAACCCCTTCCTTCCTTTTAATCGTTTTAGTTAAAATCATGTATACCCTGTTAACCTCTTATGATTGTTCCTGTTTGTAATATGTTGTTATTAACTTGTGTTTGGTAATCATGCTTTGTATATGAACCAATTATTTCTCTTAATGTCTTGAGACTGAGTCAATATTAATTAACTATTCTTGCAAAATTAAGGAATGCTGCTTGAGTTAAGTTAATCTGTGTGCTAATTAAAACTTATATAGCTGGCTAAAAGCCTTAATGGTTCTGTATAGCTGTTCTAACTTTAGATTCGCTTGATGGCTCTGTTATAGTTCTCATGTTTATTCAATTGATCTCTACCTTGGTGTTATCTATTAATATGTATCATGCATTTGAGGTTGCTTTACCTGATAAACACAAGTTAAAATAAGATATGAGCACTTAAGGTTAGCTACAAGGTTATCATTCAATTTAAATATATCACCTTAAGTTTGTTTGAGTGGTTTTCTCATTCCCAATGCATTTTCTATGATTCTGCAGTTCTTGAAAGACCATTATAGTGAATTTCTATTAGCCTTCATGAGTAGTTGATCATATATGTGAGCTCTATTGAAGTATTCCTATGAATATAACCTAACTAAGTTGTAATTAATTGCCGCAATTAATCTCATATGGACTCTGACTGTTGCTGCTAACTTAGACCAAGCAAGTTTAAATTGATTTTTTTATGAATTTAGTTAAGAAACAGAATTTGATTAAGGATTTTAGTTTTTGTTTTTGTGTATCATCTCTTGAATTGATCATGTTAAACTAGAACTTCATCATGTTAGGACTAATCTACTAAACCTATATGTATAGACTTACAATCCTGCTACTAGAGTTGTGTATACTTGGTTTAAAACAAATCTATTGTTTTGAACCCCTGTGATTATCATGTTGATCCGATGCTATGCTCTTTTATAATCTGCTATGTTGTAGTCTTGTACTTGCACGTATCCTAAATAGACTTTTGCTTATGTTTGTGCTCTCACGCCCATGTCCATATTCTCATAAGGGAAACTGAACCATACTTACTCAGTATAAAACTTTCATTATTCTGGATCATAACGATGTTAATCTAATCCATGTTGTTTGGTGCTCAATCAGGCTATAACATTGTAGCCTGGGTAGACTGTAACATGTACGTATCTGAATACCATCTGTTGGAAGCCCTATACACATCCCTGTTTCAAAAGAGAACTACTGTTTGTACATCATGTTTGTGACTATACTTCTATATCATTGAAAACTGCCAAGTTACTGTAGTTTACCCATAGACTTAGAAGGGTCTTTTTATGTTTTCCTGCCCCTGTTTGAATATGTGTCTGTATGTATATGACTGCTAACCAACCTAGGCAAAAATGAAAGATCTCTTTAGAGGTTCTATCACTTGTTCGGTAAATGTATTTGCCTGTCCCTATCTCTTAAGGACCCTGAAATGGACTGTTAACCCTTACAATTAGTAAGAAGTAGAATGCTAGTCTATATGTGGATATCCATTAATTTTATATATGATTGTGAACCTGATTACAGCTAATGATAAACCTTCTAGTAATATTAGTGAGAGTAATACACATGAATATCTCTTATGAACTACCTGACTTACCTATTCTCTGTCCTTGTGTTTGCCTGTTGCTATCTCTCATTGCTTGCTAGTACCTATAACTAATTCTATTAAGTACTCTTACGCCTAGTAAAATATATGACATTGTGTTATGTGCTTGTGTGCAAACCATGGTCTGTTTGATAATGTTTTAGTGTTCTCAACATTCATTTACAAGAAATAAAGGTCTCCTTATGTGTTTCCATTACTATTGTATTGGAATTTACATTGAGTGCCTCATTGGCACTTGAACCTATAGGGATGAGTGGGTGCGAGTAGTTAGAAGTATTTGATAGTAGAGTTTAGTTCTTGGTTGAGATACTCTCCTTGACACAAGCACTGCTCGGGGTCCTTAAGACTATTGTGAACTTTGATGTGCCTGGGATCCAACGGGTATCTCGACCATTAATGGAATTTTACCTCAAGCCCTTAATTTATTGAAATTTTCTAATTTCTCTAGATTTAATGTTCAACAGAAGTAAAGGTCTCACTGTAAATATATGTCTCTCTGTAAATTGCCTTACTTTGTGTGACTTCACATTAATTTGCACCTCCTAACGATTGATAATTGTTACAGTTTTATTCTTAGGTTTGCATTGATATTATTTGCTTTTAAAAGTTTAATTGGGATATATACCTAATGACCTTCTTATTTACATCTTTTTTTCATATATTTGAGTGGGGCCTGCCGAATTCTTAAAGAACTTAGGCCCAAACTCTTAGCCCAAGCTTGGAGTCACCTAAAGCTGCTGTTGCTATTCGTTATTGCTGGGCCAAACATTCTTCAGGCCCAAAACCATGTCTCTAGTTTCCCTTTCTTTTATCGCTTTACTTTACATAATCTATTGTTGCCTTCTATGTGTATATAACACTAACGATATTTAGTGAATACTTTCTCTTTATCTTTGAATTACTTTAGAAACATACACAAGCTAAAACCATAGGTAAAGTTACAAGATATGTTGTCTATTACACTCGTTGCATAACATCAACATACTTAATATTTGTGCCATATGGTTTCTAGTTTTACTTAAGCTAACCTTTTTGTGAAACTCTTTGAAGATCAAGGCAGATTTTAAAAGCAAGCGACTTCCCTTCTTTAAAAACCAGAATCGAGAAAATTATTTCCAAGACATGTTTTCCAAAACAAAAACGAAACACCGTCGCAATCAAGGATACTTCAAACTCTTTTCTTCTAAAACACGGGGTGCAAGGTTTGAATTTGGTCTTAAGGTATTCTAAACCCCACTTCTTCAAATAGCATTATTTTTTATTAAAATTACACATATAGCCATTTTAAGGAAAAAGTATTTTAAAACATAGTGATGTTTACAAGCTTACAAACATAGACTTTATAAATACAATTCCAAAACTATTTCAATTATGTTTACATTTTTAAAAGGGAATTTCACAAGCAAAATCTATACTCTCTTTTCAAAGTATACATATTATCTTCATTTTAAAATGTTAAGTTTTAAACTTAACATAGAGCAAGCTTTATCCCTTTAAGCACTAACCAAAGCAGAATATAGACATTTAATTCCTGAACCTAGTCTAAGTCCTATGGAACTACCTTAGGTAGATTCTAGGGGGTGCCTAACACCTTCCCATTAGAAGAACAAGAACGCTTACCCAAATCTCACTAGTAAGTAGACTAATAGGATAATGATCTTAATAATTAAATAGGCACCCTAGTATACCTTTAAATATTAGGGGGCAACTCTCTTTTATCATCAACAGGGAAACCACTAGTTGGATCTTCTTTTGTCTCGTGCAAAATAGGCTGCAACAACATGGCGAATCTGCAGGGGATCACCCTTAGGTTCTGACCTTTGCAAACGTTAAACTAGACCTGGAATTTAGGAATGTTTACATACTGCTTTAATTGTGCTTAATTTGCAACTATGTGATTACCTGCCTTACTTGCTCATATGTACTTACCTGCGTGCTTTAATGTTATTACTAACAATCCACTATATGTTACTGCTTTATATATACTATCATCACATTCTTTCCTATCAAGCCTTGGTTGTACACTATCACACACAATGCCACACGAGGGTTGTCTTGTACACCCTTCTGAACCTTCTTTCAAAATTCTTTAGTCTCAGATAATGTCTTTGTTAGGTCAACTGACATTAACTTCTTACAATATTTAGTCCAACTCAAGACTAGGAAACACACTACCCTAGAGAACATAGGTCATACTGCATAAACCATAGGTGAATCGGTCCTTGGAATCAACACACAATAAGGAAAGCCACCCTAATTTCAACGGGTCATGCACCCAACAACATGACTTTTGTGGAACGACGAACCAATCATGACGAGGCACTAAAAGATCCGGAGCAAACACTCATCAAACCCTTTTTCTACTCTCTTCAGAAATGGAAATCAACCAGAACATCCTCTAAATCAATATGGTCATGGGAGCACTGCACAAGCTAAAGCAATGGTGGAAGAACATCCGTCGAGAGCATGGATACGAAAACAGGACGCACCTAAGAGCATTGACTGCCTACTGAAAATCCAGGCAGACAGGGTGCTTACCTGCTTGCTATTAGAATTCTGGGATCCGGCCAAAGTGGTTTTCAAGTTTGCTGACTGTGAGTTGGTGCTGACGCAGGAAGAAGTTACCAGCGTCACTGAGCTAGCATTTACTGGGAAGAAACTGATACTACCGGTCACCATGCCCGGCTATAGGTTTCTTGATGCTTTGGGTCTAACAAACAATTAGGGTTTGAGGAACATTGAAGATGAATGGGTAAGCCTAGACCAATTGTTCAATAGGTTTGGACATCGAGAGAGCTACGAATGGTACGGGGGGAGTTCCAATGTGATCAGGCAACCTGGGAAAGTCTTTGATCCATAACCTTCTCTTTGGTACTGCTCGGATTGCTAGTTTTCCCACAAAGAATAGGACGGATCAACATCAACTTGCCGCCTGTAGTCTTGGCAACATTCTGGGGTAACCTCCAAGTCACCTTGGTGCCTATCGTATTAGCAGAAATTCACAGAGCATTGTCTACATTTTCCCGAGGTACGATTTCTTCAAGGGCTGCAACTTGTAACTCCAAATATAGGCCATAGAGCACTTCTTTCAACAAGGGGCTACAATTGATTAATTTATGGGTGTTAACAACATTGTTCGAATTCACAGTGAGAGAATGTCTCCCCGCACGGACAGGAAGAATGGAGAGAGATGCTGAGTCAACTTGAATGGAGAATGGATAAACTTGGAGCTTTCGTGGCTGATTGGCAGGGAAATTCTAAGGACTGCCCAGAAATATTTCATCAAGTTAATAGGTCACGAGGGCATCCAGTCAATTACCAGTCCAATCCACACCATGGAAACAACTCTTACTCTCCAAACACATTCTCCACACCCACCTACTTATGCTCCAGTATACAACACACAACCATACTACAATCCCCAACCTCAATATAACCCACCTCGCGCTCATACAAATATAAATCCACCATGACCATACGCTCCATTTCAAACTACCACTCATCAAAATCGACCCACCTATTCACCGCGAACTCACTCAAATTTTGAAGAAAGAGGTCCCAGAAACTACACCCCGATTGCTGAGCCTTTAGCTAAAGTGTTTGGAAGACTGAGGAGAGATGGCCCCATTGAAGGGAGGATTCTTGAGCATCCTTCAAAATACTTTGACGCAACAAAAGGATGTGTCTTTTATTCAGGCGTACCGGGGCATGATACCAAGGATTGCTTCAGAATGAAAAATGAAATTGACTCACTAATCAAAAGTGGAGACATTCAGTGCACCCCAGCTCCACCTAATACGAACCATAATCCACTACCAAACCATCAGAATTAAGGAGCTAATATGATCACCCTGGATGAAGAGTATTTTTTGAAAGGAACCATCGTCACAATAGGAAACACTAAGAATGCAAGGGTTTCACCCGAAGGACTTCGATGATCAGCGTATGATTAAAACATCCAGTGATGGTCCACACATACTAGCAACCGTCCAACGATGCTATCAGGGATGAGGGGAATCAGGAAAAACAGTCCCATGGATATATCAGCAAACAGGGAAAGGCAAGATGACGGATTCCGCAACGGCTCATGGAATGACCAGGTCAAGGAGGTGCTACACTCCGGAGAAGGTAAACCGGGGGGATCTAGCAAGGAAACAGATTCAAAGGAAGAATATAACAGATGCTGAGGACACAAAATTTTGGAAGAAGATGTTAGCTAAAAAATACTCTATGGAGGAACAATTGAAGAAAACCCCTGCACATATATCAATAATGGATCTGCTAATGAGTTCTAACAGTCACAAAGATGCCTTGATGAAAGTGTTAAGTGGAGTGAGCGTGTCGAGCAACACTATCAGCGAGGCACTAGCAGCGACAAACATGATTACCTTCCGGAGAGATGAACTTCGAATAGAAGGCATGGGTCACAACAGAGCTTTACACATCACCGTCAAGTGTGGAGATAAAGTGGTGTCATGAGTACTTGTTGATGGAGCATCTGGACTCAATATCTGCCTGTTCTCTACTTTTCGAAAGTTGGGTATTCATATGAGAGAAGTGAAAGAAAGCCATGTGAGGGTAAGAGCTTTTGACGGGTCACAAAAGGACATTATTCGAGAAATCTATTTAGCTCAGAAAATTAGACCAGTTGAGTTTCCCATATTGTTCCAAGTAATAGACATTTCATCCTCATACAACATATTGCTCGGAAGACCTTGGATACATCTAGCAGGGCAGTCCCGTCCATCCTCCATCAGTGCATGAAGTTCGAATGGGGTTGTTAAGAGATTGTAGTTCATGAAGAATGGAGTCGGTCATCTTATCAAGAATATGTAGTTCTGTTCATAGAAGATTAAGATGGGGTCATTTTTCATGCAGTCGAGATCAAGCCACAAAAATAGAAGAGACTGAGCAGAATCTGGATATGCAGTCACCATACAAATCAAACATGGCTATGAGATAAATGATGAAGTATGGGTACCAACCAGGGAAAGGGCTGGCAGCCCGATTAGATGGGATAACAGAGCTGATTGAGCCAAGGGGGCAGAAAGATAGAGCTGGCATATGGTATCAGCCTCCAACTAGAAAGACTTACACTGGTGGCTTTGGGAAGAAAGCTTTTATGCCACTGCTTGTTTCAGGTCTGGGTTAGATCCCGACACCAGAGAATGACATCATTCTGTTCGTGAATATGATCAAAGAATGCTATGACAGTGCTGACATCAAGACATTGACCCTTCGAAATGCCGAACTAGGGGAAGACTTGCAGAATCGGACCGCCGTCCCATCCTTGGTTCGCTGAGAGTCTTGGTAGTGTGGAATTGTAAAACGTTTTTGAAAAAATGCACGGTCAATTGATGCTTGAATGCTTAGACATACCACTTTTGTCGATTGCCTCCTTGAATGCTTAGACGTTACTCTTTTGCCAATTGCCTCCTTAAATGCTTAGACCTTCCTCTTTGATGAAATAAAAAGAATTTCATTCTTAAAAATTATTGAAAAATTATTTATCGCTTTATTTATACTTAGTATTTCCTTTCAGTAATCAAAATGATAAAAACCCGCGTTCTGCGATTATGGCATGTAATGAAACCCTCGAGCAAAGCGATCCAGATTATGAGTAGTACGACGAAAGCATGATGCTAGATAATCTCCCACAAGAGATCGAACAGTTGGAAAGCCATAAAAAGCTTAACCTTGAAGAGACTGAAGTGGTCAACCTGGTAAGCGAAGAAAACATGAAAGAAACTCGAATCAACATCCATTTAGAAGAAGAGCATAATGACGAATTGGTCGAGCTCCTCCGATAGTACATCGGCGTATTCGCATGGTTATATGACGACATGCCCGAATTAAGTACCAACATCATTTCGCATCGATTGCCTACTGATCCTGCTAGACCACCAGTCAAACAAAAGCCCAAAATGTTCAAGCCTGATTTGAGTTTGAGGATAAGAGAATAAGTGACCAACTAGATAGAGGCAAACATGGTGAGAGTCACCAACTATCCCACATGGTTTGCAAATATTGTACTAGTGACAAAAAAGGATGGGAAGCTCAGGATATGTGTGGATTACGGAGATCTTAACAAGTCCAGTCCAAAGGATGATTTCCCTTAACGAAACATTCATATCCTCATCGTCAATTGCGAGAAGCACAAGTTGCAGTCATTCGTGGATTGTTTCGCGTGGTACCATCAGATCCTGATGCATGAAGATGATACGGAGAAAGCGGCATTCACTATGCCTTGGGGAGTTTATTGCTACAGAGTCATGTCGTTCGGCCTCAAAAATGTAGGTGCTACTTATATGAGGGCAATGACGACCCTCTTTCATGACATGATCCACAAAGAGATTGAGGTATATGGGAATGACTTCATCATCAAGTATCGAAAGAGTGCAGAACATTTGGATGGCCTAAAGAAGTTTTTTGAGTGTTTGCGGAGTACAACCTGAAATTGAATCTCGCAAAATGAGCATTCGGACTCCCTGCCGGAAAGTTCTTAGGTTTCATCGTAATACAGGAAATGGATAGAATTGGATCCTTCAAAGATAAAATCCATTCAAAACTTATTGCCTCCTAAGAGCAAGAAGGATGTGATGAGTTTCCTTGGTAGGCTAAATTACCTCAGTAGATTCATAACCCAGTCTATGATAATTTTCGAGCCTATCTTCAAGCTGCTAAAAGAAGGATGTCGCTACGAAATGGACCGAAGAGTGTCAAAAAGCCTTCATCAAGATCAAGGAGTACTTGTCAAATCCACCAGTGTTAGTTCCCCCAAGCCCGGAATGCCACTATTATTATATTTGTTAGTTTTGAACAATGCATTTGGAAGCGTGTAAGGACAACAAGATGAGATATAGAGGAAAGAGCAAACTATCCACTACTTAGGTAAGAAGTTTATACCATGTGAAGCTAAATACACTCTGATAGAGCATATTTGATGCGCATTGACTTGGATCGCCCAGAAGTTGAGGCACTACATGTCGGCATTTACCACACATCTAATATCTCAGCTAGATCCACTCAAGTATATCTTTCAGAAGCCGATGCCTACAAGAAAATTGGCCAAATGGAAGATTCTTCTCAGCGAGTTTGACATTTTATACCTAACACAGAAGACCATCAAATTTCAAGCCTTAGCTAGCCACCTTATAGAAAATCTAGTGGATAAGGACTATGAGCCGCTCACTACATACTTTTCGGATGTAGAGGTGTTGTTCGCTGGAGAAGACATTGTAGAGTCAAAGCCGGGATGGAGAATGTTCTTTGACGGAGCGACAAATTTCAAAGGAGTAGAAATTGGGGCAGTCTTAATTTCAGAATTAGGACATTGTTAATCGGCATCAGCAAGGATAAGGTTCCCCTAGAAAAATAATATGGCCGACTATGAAGTGTGCATCCTCGGGATTAGGATGGCAGTCGACATGAATATCAAAGAGCTTCTGGTGAAAGGAGACTCTAATCTGTTGATACATCAATTTCAAGGAGAATGGACTGCCAAGAACATCAAGAACCTTCCATACCTGCATTGCGTAAACGAGCTGTGCAAGAAGTTTATGAAGATCGAGTTCAAACATATTCCCAGGATCAAAAATGAGTTTGTCGATGCCTTCGCAAGCTTGTCATCCATGATCCAACATCCAGATAAGCATTACATCGACCTTATTGAGATAGAGGTCTAGGATCAACATGCATATTGTTTCCATGTAGATGAAGAGCCAGACGGTAAGCTATGGTACTACGACGTCAAAAGGTTCCTTTAAACAAGAGAGTATTCGGAGAACGCCACCAATGGTCAGTAGCGAGCACCTAGAAGGCTAGAAAATCACTTTTTCCTCGATGGGGAAGTCCTGTATAGGAGGACCTCAAATTTGTCTGTTAAGATTGGTAGATGTTGTTGAAGCAACCAGATTGCTAAAAAGAAATACATGCAAGGACATGCGGACCTCACATGAATGGCTTCACCTTAGCCGTGAAGATTTAAAGAGCCGGTTACTTTTGGATAACCATAGAGAGTGATAGCATCCGCTATGTGCAGAAGTGTCACCAATGACAGATCCATGTGGATTTCATCTGGGTTCCACCTAATGAGTTGAATGTAATGGGTTCACCTTGCTCGTTCGCCGCTTGGGGCATGGACGTGATCGGACCCATAGAGCCTGCTGCATCAAATGGATAATGTTTTTATCTTGGTAGCCATTGATTACTTTGCCAATGGGTCAAAGCTTCTATATACAAAGCCATCAGGAAGAATGTAGTGGCAGATTTCGGCTGTAACAACATAGTATGCCGGTTTAGGATACCCGAGTCAATCACCACTTACAATGCAGCTAATCTCAAAAGTGATCTAATGAGGGAAATCTGTAAAAAATTTAGGATCTTTCATCGTAACTCCAAATCCTACAGACAGCAATTGAATGGGGCAGTTGAAGCAGCCAACAAAAACAATAAAAGAATTCTACGAAAAATAGTGGACAATCATAGGCAATGGCACGAGAAATTATCCATCGCCTTACGAGCTCATCGGACCACCATGAGGACATCCATTGGGACAATGCCATGCATGCTGCTATATGGCACCAAAGTTGTGATACCCCCAGAGGTCGAGATACCTGTTAGAACATGCGCAATGGAAGCAAGCATAAGACAAGGTATCACAAACATGTAAACTAGACAATGACTTAATTACAATTAGAAGCAATAACCTCTCGAAACTGTTGCACAAATCCTTCACAGAACAAGAATCTAGAGCTGCAGTCTTATGCTACGCTTCTCGTAAAACTTTGGACGAATTTATTTGAATGGGAAACTAATACTACTCCGAAAAATTAAGTTATTAGGTGAAACTAGTCTTCTAACCCGAAATTAAGCCAGAAAAGAGGCTAAAAATCGTGTAGGATTTTGATAGTGTAAGTAGAATCCTACTCTAACTCGAACAGATAACTTCTCCTAACTCACTTTTTACCCAAGTCGGTCAAGGTTTTTACTAGGTATAACACGGACCACAAAAATAATAAGAGACAGCTAATTATAGTATTAATTTAAAATTCGAATGAACTAAATCCTACTTTAATTAATCGCAACTTATTCCACCAAAAAACTGCAATTTAACTCCCTAATATGAAATTTGAAATTCACTAACACTTATTTAAATCCCTATGTTACGATTACAAATACCAGTCAATTAGCATAAATCATTGATAATTTAATTTAATCAACTAAATTAAATACTTTATAATTCTGCTTGAACTATTTCATCTGACGGATAAAAAATCCACCTGCAAGGTTTTCACATAAAAACTTATAAGATTACATAAAGGGGTCTCATCAAATTCAAAACCGAGTCACGAATTCTATCAACTAATTATTATTTCACAAATGCTATTCGTTATTGTCCAATCTATTAGGCATGCACTAACTCTGAATAGAGTTGTACTTTTGATAAATCAAAACAATAAACAAATCACATTTATATAACTATATCAAATTAGGAGTATAAGCTCATTTAATGAATCAGATAAAACATATATTCAGTACAAAAATATTTTTTCTCTACTCCATCTGTTCAATACACACTAAGTGTACTAGCACAAGAAGTTGGAGCAAACCCACTCCCATAATCAAGATAAATTATACTTTAATCTTGTGCTACAATCATCAAGATATTTTTCCCAACAATATCTTCGATTGTGAACATAGTTTATTAATTATGAGAACCGATAATTTAATCTTCTTTTTCTTTTTGCCATACACTAAATTGTCTACTAGATAACTAAAGGATAAACATGTAACAAATGATCTATTTAAAATAATAATTATTGAATTTAATAAATCAAATTAACAATTGTTACATAAAGAATAAAACACAATACTATAACTAAACTGCATGGTTAATAGTATATCCCAACAATCGCCCACTTAGACTCATAATCATGCATCTACAACTCTAATACACATTCCTTCTAAATTCTTGTCCAAAATCTTCTGTGGCAAGCTCTTATGTAAACGGGTCTGGCAAATTATTCTTTGACGCAATCTTCAACACTTTTGCATCACCTCTCTGAGTTATGTCCCGAATTAAATGATATTTGTGCTCAATATGCTTACTCCTTTTCTGGCTTCTTGGTTCCTTCGAGTTTGTAGTTGTACCACTATTGTCACAATAAAGTACAATTGGTGCTTGAACTAAAGGAACTACATTAAGCTCTTTCAGAAAGTTCCCGAGCCAAACAAGCTCTTTAGCTGCCTCAGAGGCAGCCATATATTCGGCTTCCATGGTGGAATCATCAACACATGATTTCTTGATACTCCTCCAACTTATGGCTTTACCTTCTAAGGTGAAAACATATCCTGAGGTTGATTTTCTAGAATCTCTATCTGACTGGAAATCTGAATTAGTATAGCCAATGTGTGCAAGATCACTTTAGTGATGAACTAACATATAATCCGTAGTCCTTTTCAGGTACTTGATTATATGTTTAACAACAGTCTAGTGTTCTCATCCAAGATTAGACTAAAATCCACTAGCCATGCCAACAGCAAAGCAGATATCAGGTCTAGTACATAGCATAGCATACGAGACTCCCTACAACAGAAGCATAAGGGACCACCTTCTTATTTTCTATCTCATCGGTCTTTTTTGGGGACTGATCTTTTGACAAAGAGATTCCATGCCTAAAAGGAAGAAAACTTTTCTTGGATTCTTGCATGCTAAACCTGGTGAAAATAGTATCAATATAAAGTTCTTGGGATAAGCCTAATATCCTTAGTTTACGATCTCGCATAAGCTTGATCCCAAGGATATGTGCCTCTTGTCCCAAGTCTTTCATATCAAAACGCGAGGACAACAACTCTTTTACTGAATTCAACATGCTAACATTATTTCCTATGAGCAACATATCATCTGTACAAAACAAAAAATGGAACTTTATTTCCATCCTTCTTCTTATAGACACAAGACTCATTTCATATTGATCAAAACCAAAAGTTTTAATTGATGTGTCAAAACAAGTGTTCCAAGCTCTAGAAGCCTGTTTTAATCCATAAATGGATTTCTTTAGTTTACATAACATGTGCTAATTGTCACTTTTTATGAAACCAACTGGTTGTGCCTAAGGCTTTCCAACGGGACGGGATGAGACGAGACGGGACCAAATGAACGGGACGGGGCGGGCTAACATTTAGCCGGGTTGGTGGCGACACGGACCTAAACGGGATGGATAAACAGGACGAAACGGTAGGCCCATCCATCTCGCTAACAAACGGGATGGGACAGGATGAGATGGGACGGTTCGCAGGCCTTAAGTGGGCCTTTTTATAAAAAAGAAATTAATTATTTAAGCATTAAGTTTGGTGGCTAGTTTTTTTTACAATGACTAAGTTTTTAAAGTTTGCAATGGCTAGATTTTTGACTTAATTAGTAAACTTAAATCTTAATAAATTATAAAGAAACTAAGTAAAAAATTATAAAATATTTTAAAAATAAGACTTGTAATGAAATATTTTAGTAATTATAATAGAGTTGTAATTTATTTAATATAATTTCAAGCCATTATGTAACTAAGTTAGAGCGTAAGACAATTCATAAAAAAAATTCAAGGCTAAACTAGGCCTCTTAGTAGCCAATTACAAATCATCATACTAATATTTGTAAGCTCCTATATATCTTCGTTGTAACTTATCCATAATTTCTCTCGGACATTGTTCTGGAATTGGCAATGTTGAATGATGTTCCATGAGTTCCATGCTGTCATCACTCCCAATGCTAAGTATCTCATTGTATTCTTCTTCTTCCCTAGTGGTTAATTTTTCAAAACCAAGATTTCTTCTTTCTGAATTAATCGAATCTCTGAATAATACGGAAATCTCGAGGATATCCTCCGCTAATGAATGTCTAGGATCTCCGATTTGAAATCTTGCCGCGCTAAAAGCACTATCCGATGCTACTAATGATGCTTGAATAGCCAGGATATCTCGGGCCAATATTGAAAGTGTTGGAAAAGCCTTTCCACGCTCCCTCCACCATTCCAAAAGTCGTTCATTGCCTTATTCGTCTTTATTACATTCCAATCCTTGATTAAGATAAGAATCAATTCATCATCAATAGAGGAATCAAAACCTGTTATATCATCCATACCTTCCCATAGAACTTCTACTCCAGCCTTAGGAGTTGAAGCAGCAGTTTCACCACCTGTTGTTTTTATAGATTTATATTTATCAAACATTGATCTAGCATAAGAATATATGTTAGCTTGCCAGTCTTCGAGAGATGGTTGTTCATTTTTTTGAATTGTTAAATTCTCATAAATTTTACAAACAAGTCCTTTTGCACCTCTTAATTTGAAAGATGGGTTAAGTAGAATAGAAATTAAAAAAACTTGTGGACTAGGGAAAAAATACTTTTAAATTTTGCAATCATTTATTAATGGCCGGTGCATAAGTTGGATTTGTTTTATACCTACCAAATACAACAAAAATTCTAAAAATATACCATAATATTTGTGTAACAGTAGGATAATATATACCAGAAAATTATTTTGTAGCATAATAAATTTTTTCTAATAATTTAGTAAGATCTTTGATCTCATCCCAATCAGAATCAACAATTTGATCACCGGGGATACCATTATGCATATTAAATACATTTGTATAGGCACCCGATAATCATAAGCAACTTTAGCACTAGCACATTGGTGAGCAAATTCACGAAGTCTACCCGCTTTATTAGCATGAAAAATATAGCCGCAAACATGTTGCAGTTTACTACAAGCATCAGAAAATAAATTAATACCATCTTTTACAACCAAGTTAAAAATATAGCATGCACACCTAACATGAAAAATTGCTAGATTAATTGGATAAAGTCTAGCTCTTAAGTTAGTTGCTGCGGTTGTGTTAGCAGAAGCATTATCTAAGGTGATAGTTAAAACTTTAACAATGAGCTCATAAAAATCAACAATTTGTAGAACAGTAGTTGCAATATATTCTCCAGTGTGTTTTGAATCAACAAATTTATAATCAATAATACGTTTTTGCATGTTCCAGTGATGATCAATCCAATGACATGTAACAGTTAAATAATCACAACCATTTGGACTATAACCTATATCAGATATGAGAGACACTTTACAATCTAAGTGAAAAAAGAAACAACGAATACACTGAAGATATTCAGTTTAAATTTAAAAACATCATTTCTAACTGTGGTCTTAGGAAAACCTTGAAAAGTAGGATTATAAGTTTCTTGTATATAATGCACAAAAGCAAGGTGAGAAGGAAAAGTAAAAGGTAAGCCACAGACAACGACCATTTTTGCTAAATTTTCACGATCTCTATCTTTGTTATGGGGACGTAAAATATTACCAGAAGCAGGGTCAAGTTGTTGTTGTAAAATGTTAGAACCCCTGCCAGATCCACTAGGAGCGCCAGTACCGCTGCTAGGATCCGGATTTTTTCCGGCATCTATTTGAGCTTCTATCCATAATGATTTGTGGTCCTTAAGTAAGTGCTTGGATAAACCTCCCGTCCCACCGCTTTTGGTATGTACAAATCGTTGCTTACATTTTTCAGATATAGCATGTTCATTGACTTTATCATATTTAAAAAAATTTCATACAAGTGATTTTTTAGTACGCTCAACCTTACGCTTACCCCTTACAGGAGGTACAGGGGTAAAGCTCCAAACCGAGATTGACTCTGAGTTGGAGCTTGTGTCGCGGGAGTAGTGGGTGTTTCATCTAATTTTTCTTCCTCATTTTCTTCATCCTCGTTTTCTTCGTCCTCAATAAAAATATCATAGCCAAATTGTATTTGTAAAGTTTCATGATCTAGTTGTTCTCCGAAATTAATATTATAACATGTGGGGGTTTGGAAAAATGAAGTTTCATCAACATGAGCCATTTCATCTATATATTCTCTAATTCTAGGAGAAAGATTAGGATTAGGACTAGGCTAGGATTACTACTACTATCATCTTTACTACTTTTTTTACTACTTTTTTTAAACATGCCAAATAAATTTTTAGGAGCCGTAATTTAAATACGAAATTAAACTAAAAAATTAACATAAAAATTAAACACACGAATGAAATACGAAAATAGAATACGTAAAATAAACACAAAAATTAAACAATAAAATGATTCGCAAAAATTATATTTTAAAATTAGGAGATGGAACGAGTGCACCGTGATTAAATATTGAAACTTGAAGAAATTGCCCAAAAACTTGCTCCAAATACTTGGCGAATTAATTTGAAGCTTGAAAGTTGCTCAAAAATTTGCAATATACTTGAAAATTAGCTGAATGTGAGATAATTGAGAGAATAATATAGATAGAATGTAACAGATTAGAGAGAGAATGATTGATTTTTGTGGGAAAAAATGAAGAAGGATGGAGGGAGGGGGTATTTATAGTTAAAAATAGGACCAAAGTGTAATTTAATAAACTTGGGGGTTAAATTAAAAGTTTGGGTGGAGGGATAGGAGTTGTTTTTGGGGGGGGGGGGGGGAA